>PVKC010028325.1:0-15477 GCA_004027635.1 Crocidura indochinensis
TGGTCCCATGCTTAAGGAAGCTACTCATATAACACTCATCAGAACAGTAGAGTCAAGTTTGGGCCATACAGTAGTACAGTTTGGGTCATACAGTTTGGGCCATAGAGGAGAGGCCAGAAGACAGTTCATGGTGGGGATGAAGACCCCTGCTGAATAAAGTATGGGCAGGGCCATGAAATCTGCACAGCCAATGGGAAGTATTCATGGTCAGTGGAAGATCAACAGTCTGATAATCCTGAAAAGACCCCTGGAGGCCACTGAGGCCCCCTCTGAATAGGAAGGGAAGGCAATGAAGCCAACCAGGTCTCATTACTCTTGGGTGCTGAAGCCAGAATGAAACGTTGGGGTTCACAGATGTTGGGATTCTGCCCCCTAAAAGCTATATTTCTGGGAAGAATAATATGTTCTCCGGAGCCAGTCAGTGGGGCCCAGAAAGTGTCAGGCACCCTGGTACCAACTTCTGTTTATGGTCGTCTCCAACTTGCTTTCACTATGTTATTGCAACAGTCAGGATCTTGCCCACTACCCATCAGAAAAACTTGTATATTAATCCCTTCTTCATTCATACCAATTCCTTTATTGTCCTGTTACCTTCATCATACAAATGCTGGGCACGGAGCCAAACCTGGTCCTGCTGGGATTGGGGATTATGTGCCCCTCTGGAGCTGGGTAACATTCACTATATACCGTTACTGAGTTAACAGTGAAAAAAGGGTAACCTGGATACTGACTGCAAGAACCTGAAGTTGTGGGTCCAGAGAAAGCAGAAAAATATGGGGCTTGCCTTGTATGTAGCTAGCCCCAGTTCTATCCTTGGCACCTCCTCTGAGACCCAACAGGAGTGACCCCTAATGAACACAGAACCATGAGTAAGCCTTAAGCATATCTAGGTATGGTTCCAAAAACAAGCATGAAAGAGCCTGGTATGGAGACTGCGGTGCTGCACAAACTCGCCTATTCTCAGAGCTCTAGGCAATTTTTAGCCTCTGTCACAGTTTTTAGCCTCACGTCATTTCTGATAAAGCAAAAACAGCCAATCTAGACTGGGACTCTGGGTGTGAACACATCATCCACCTGCCTTTCTGCCCACTCTCTGATCCACTACTCCTTGCCATCGCTTCTTCATGGGGCTCTGCCTCCTCCAACAATCAGATCCTTAGTTACTTTCCCACATAACACAAAACTAGCTGTTGCTTTATATATTAGTAATCCCCTAGGAAGACTCAATGGTCCTTAGAATATGGTTGGTCCCCAGCAAAGAACAGGAATCAGGTCCAGTGGGGACTAGAGGAAAGGCTGAGTCCACACCATTCTGCACCCATACCAGACTCACTGCACCCAACCTTCTACTTCCTCCATGATGGGTTCTGGTTTTGAAGCAGGCCTGACAGCTCTGAGGTGTGAACAGCTTCCAGGCCAGCTGGCAACCAGCTCTTGGCATCAGACACCTGTTTTCTTGCCAAGCTGACAGCACTGACCCAAAGTGCCATGGTGTGGGAATTTAAATTTAAATCATGGGACTCTCTCATTGCTCTCAAGGTGGGAAGATTGTGGGTTGGTGCTGGGAGGGGGATGAGTGCTTGGTCATCAGGCAGAAAAATGACATCATGTTAACAGGGAGAAGTCTGAGTAGGGTCTGCCCTATACCAGGTTGTTGTTTTTGTTGTTGTTGCTGTTTTTTTTGGGTCACATCCGGCAGTGCTCAGGGGTTACTCCTGGCTCTATGCTCAGAAATAGCTCCTGGCAGGCTCAGGGGACAATATGAGATGCCGGAATTAGAACCAATGACCTTCTGCATGCAAGGCAAAAGCCTTACCTCCATGCTATCTCTCCGGCCCCACCAGGTTGTTTTTTTAATGTAATTTTACTTTGAATAGGAAGCCATACCTGGTAGCTCTCAGGGATCACTCACTCAGAAATCACATGGAATACCAGGGATCAAACCCAGTGCAAGACAAATACTCTATACCTACTATAGTAGGTAGTAGGTTCAGGCCCCATGTTTTTTAGTTTTTATTTTTCCCAGTGCTGAGGATCCACCTGGATGCCACACATATACAAGGCAAGCTCTCTACCCGTGAGACTCATCCCCAGTCCTACAACTTCCTACCATACTCAGTCTCTCAGCACAAGCTCTTTCAAGACTCAACCATGAAGGTCAAAGGTTAGACAAGAAGGTAAGGTATTTGCCATGTATGCTGCTGACCCTGGTTCGATTCTTGACAAGCACCAGGTCCCCTGAGTACCTCTAGGAGTCACTCCTGAGCACAGAACCAGGAACACTCTGGGTACTACTGGATATAGTACACACACACACACACACACACACACACACATTCAACATACATGACCTTCCATCCAGTGATCACATATTATCCCACCTGATCTAATTCCCACATCCACCCTCCTTCATTCCTGACCCTGTCCTACCCCTGACCCTACAGAGGGATAGGAAGCCTGAATTTTTCAGCTTGGGCAGCTGGTCAAAACATGCATTGACTATGACTGGAGATTGTGCTCATGAATTGCATATCCAAATTGATTACATCGGGATGAGGGAGTAAAATCAGCAACTTGCCCAGCAGAAAATCAGAGAAAGCCAGTATCTCCTACCCAGCTTCTGGTAAGAAGAGGCAGTAGCCAGAAGAGAACAAGTTACTTTTGAGAAGAGAAGCCAGCTCTACTCCCAATCCCACCAAAGCTCCTTCTAGTCTTCTTGACTACAGATGCCTACATGCATGTGTGCATAACAAACCCTCCTGTACCCACATGAAGCCTGTTTCTTACCTCCCCTAAACTCCTAAGTACTAGAGGTCTCAAGTATGCAGATGTGAGCAGAAGAACCATTCCAGTGGGTAAATTCCAATGATTACTCCTGAGTCAACACCTAAGCAGGAAGCTGCAGTGCATGAGATATGGTGCTTCTCAGCCACTGACCTTTCTCCACCTGGCTCAGCCTCAGTGGCCTGCTCTGCTGTGACCTGGACAGAATGTCTGCTTTGCAAGGAGGTGGTTGAAAGGCTCCTCCTACCTATGTAGGATATTCCTTCCCTCACCCCTATCTGCTGGTGGGGTAAGAGAATCCTGTGGTAATCTCTGTCCTTTAGCAAGTGTTGCAGATTTCTGTTCCTCCAGAGTCAGGGTAGGAGGGAGAGGGAAACCTAGGCAGAGATGAAGGAAGGGAGCAGTTTATGTGAGACTCATACCAGAGGGAATTTGTGGGAATTGAAGGAGGGAGAAAATAGACAGAGGGATGGACAATACAGGCCCTGACCTTCCTCTGGCCCTGGCACACAGGGAAGGAAGCACCAGACTTTTCTCTCACAGACCTCACCTCAGGCTCTCCTGAGACCACCCTGCTGGAACCTGGCAAGGGCTTGAAGGGACAGAAGCCAGAAGTCCAGAGACTATTGTCAGTCATTCAGTTTCTGCTACACTACCTAGAGCAGGTGAAGAGAAGGTGTCTCCACCCAAAGCTTATTTCCCATGGATCCCCCTGAAAGATACCCTTAAAGTGCTTGTGAGAACAGCTCTGCCATCTGCCACTAGACCTTGTACAACGGGAACAAACAGACTGAGAAATGGGAGTTGCCAGCCCAAGACCAAGAAACCAAAGGAGGGATTTAGGAAGACTTCCTCCACTGCCTCCCAGCTCTCTTCACTTGTCCTCGCCTTCCCTGAAGCCAGAGACCAGGCTTCTGTGGATCTTAAAGGTTTTAAAAAAGGAACTAGTTGCAAAGTGTATGCCCATGAACATCCCATGAACAGATACAGAAACATCTTGTCCAGGGTCATCACTAGCAAGAGGCATTGTGAGACTAAATCTAGGGTACAATGAGGAGCGCATTGGAGTGCTGCACTATGGAGACACAGGCAGGCCCTTCTCTCAGGCACCCTCATTATAACAATGTGCCTGCATTCCCTGACAGACTTGTGAACTTTGTGGGCCTAGATCATGTCCTTACTCGAGACCCAGTATCGGACAATGGCTCAGAAGATATGCAGCAGCTACGAAGACCAATCAATGATTGTTCTGATGGACTCAAATACTCTCAGATTTTGGCCCTGGGTTGGCAGCTGAGTATAGATGTCAGTGCAGTGGCTCTGCCCTTCTGGGTCCTACATTCCCAGAATGATGAACTATTTCAGACAGAAAAATGGGACTTCTCTGGAAAGAAAGTCAGGCATGCATAGGAATGTGGGAATGCCGGGTGCAGACAGGAAGAAGGGAAGTTCTAGATTTATTTGGTAGCCAAGACTATGTTCCCAAGAATAGTCTATGTAAATATGCTGAGGAACCTTCCACGGGCCCCAGCATGTGTTATGACCCCTAACACTGCTAGGAAAGGAAAACAAGTGTAGTGATGGCTGCTAATCTTCCACAAAGCTGTATCTACATCAGAAATATAAATCAGAAAGTATGATGTGTGCCTAGAATACACCATTGAGATGTGGGGAGAACTGGCTAAGATGGGAACACTCATTCTCAATGACTAATGGGATAAGTGAGGAGAATTCAGGAGCCTTGAAGTTCCAGGCAAAAACCAACAACTTATGGTGAGGCATCTTATCACCTAGGAGAATGAGGGTACTTTGACTGTATGCTAATAGTAAATCGTCAGCTTTAAGTATAGTTAATAAGACAAGGATATAGCTCAGTGATAAAGTGTATGCTTTGAGTTAGATCCCAGCACTGCAAAAAAATAAATACAGTTAATAAAAATATAGACTACATTACAAGAATCATTTAGACCATGGAGAGGAATAGAGAGTACAGAAATAAGTCTTTACATTCTGTCCTTAATTTTCAACAAGCTGTTAAGACTATACATTGGGTAGCAAACTATTTTCATAAAGTAATGTTGAATATCTGGAGATCTACATGCAAATGAATGAACTTGGGCCCTGGCCTTATATTAGAGATATAAACTACTTACTCAAAGTAGTAGAGAAATAGGGTATTTGCTTTGCACATGGCCAACCCAGGTTCAATTCCTGCTTCTCGTCCTGTTCCCCCGAGCTCTGCTAGGAGTGATCACTGAGTGTAGAACCAGAGGTATGCCCTGAGCACTACCAAGTAGTACCCAAAACAAACAAACAAATAAATATAACAAACAAAAATAAAAGCAATTTACCCACTATGAATCAACAATCTCTCAAAAGCAACACAAGGCAGAATAAAATTACCTTAGACTTGGTGATGATATCTTTATGTGGTACCAAAAGAAAACTTGGACCAACGGGACTTAATATTAAAAAATCATTTGTACACCAATATACTTTAAATAGATCCAAAAAATAAACCATGAATAAAAGAAAATATCTGAAATCCTATATCTGACAATGGGTAAATATCCAGAAATGTTTCCAGAATTTCTATAATTCAACAACAAAATCCCAAACAAACTTCTTTTAAAATGGGTGAAGGGCTTGATTGTGAATTTTTCCAAAACACACACAAGTGATTAATAAGCACATAGAGAAATCCTCAACATGCTTATAACTGTAAAATATAAATCAGAGTCACAGAAGGAAAACATATCACAGCCATTAGGACTATTACTTGGGAAAAGCTGGGACTCCAAAGCAGTGCTCAGGAGATCCAAGAGTTTCTTCTTGAATTCTTGGCCAACCAGGCTGGGGGAACCATGGACATTATGACTTAAGTTTCTCTCAAAGATGGAGGGTTTGGGCAAGAGGAGCAGCTGGAAAAATCTGTGGCTGCCTTTCTTGCTTTGTTGATGATCAGCAGGCAGACAAGAGCCTAAGAGATAGTATATCAGGTACTTGCCTTGCACTCAGCACACTCAGGTTCAATCTCTGACATCCCATATGGTCCCAAAACACTGCCAGGAGTGATTCCTGAGTGCAGAACCAGGAGTAACTCCTGAACATTGCCAGGTGTGGCCCAACAACAAAAAGAAAAGGGCAGGAGAGGAAATCAGAAGACGGGCAGCTGTCTTTGAACCCAGAGGACTTGGATTGTACCCAGCAACTGGAGTAGTTGAAAACAGGTTTGTTCGGTGCTCCCATCCCTCTCCATGTCTCTAGCATGCCTCACTTCCTCCAGCTTCTTTGCTACTAGAATGGTCACAGGCAACCAGAAGCCTGAGAAGGCAGACTCTGGGGACAGGTCTGGGTGAGACTCCTGGCCAGGGAGGGGAGAAAAGGGTCCCGACTCGGCACTGACCTCTGGGCATGTCCATGGGGTTGAAGCTGGCCAGCAGGTCACGGCACCACTGGCGATCCCCCTCCACCTTGCTCAGCCAGTTGTTGCAATTGAAGTAATATCGGAGGTGTGGCCGTTTCATGTCGGTCACTATCACTCGGTCCAGGTACCAGCTGGCATTCAAACCCGTGTTGTCATGCTCAATCCTGAGACAAAAGCACAACCCCATCATTGGCAGAAGAAACATCAAGCCCCACCAGTATCCTGAATGTTCGTTTTCAAAAGTTCTGTCATGAGTGACTGACTGCTGTTCCTCTCAAGCCTCAGTTTCCTTTTCTCTGGATGGATGTGCTTATTCATGATTTTTTGTTGTTGTTGCTTTGCCAATCAGGAAAGTCTGCCTTACATAGAAAAATCTAGAATCCCTAAGACTGGCAACAGCACCCTCTGGAGTAGCAACTCTTTCCATGATTTCCAGATACCTGCCCTATACCTCCTATATTCTCTTAATATGAGAATATTAAATCCCTCTTAGACCTGGAGGATCCCCCCAATCACCCAGACTGATGTCCCATAGAAATAATGTGTGTTACCACAACCTAAGTTATTCCTTTGACCAATCTAGTTTACCTTGACCAAGCATGACTGGTCTAAAATGGGTGGGGGTAGGGGGAACTTTTACAGCATATTTGCCAACTATATTTTTTTCTTACATTTTTCCCTTCCTCTCTTCAAGTGTTCTGTCCCATATCACCTAGGAAAGCTTTTCAAGCCCCATATTTTTCTGCTTTCTCTGGACCCACCACTTCAGGTTCTTGCAGTCAGTCTAATTTCAGTCTGAAATAGATACAATATCTACATTGTATAGTGTTGTCACCTCCATCATAGATAACCCTTCCCCGCTTTTTTTTTCTTAACATGAAAGGCTTACAAATCCTCTTCAAGCCTTTCATGTTAATCCTCCATATTTAGCCTATTTTTTTACTCATTCCTTAACTTCTCACGAAGCAAAATATTCTCCCCAGCCCAGCCAGATGCTAACCAGCCCCCTAAATGAAAAGACAGACTCTCGGCATGAGAAGAAACCAATAGTTTGCTGCTATTGATTTGCTCTTGGTGACCCTTCCCGGCACCGGCATTGTGGACTTTTGCTTGCTACCAAAGTTGGTTCCTGAGAAATCCCCCACTTGAGGTCATTTTCTGTTATGGTAGTGTTGGGAGCCATCCTACCTAGACTGTTCAGCTTGAAGCCACGCACGGGATCTTACCCCTTCCCTGTCTATTTCCAAAGAGTTAAAGAGGACATATACATTTCCTTTGAATATTTCCTTTAGATACACCCCTTTAATTGGCATAATCATTATCAAACATCTTCTCATATAGCAGCAATTTACCCTATCCTTGGATTCCATTCAATATACTAGTAATACACTAGTATACTATATACTACACTATGTATACTAGTGTTCTATAAGACTAGTATACTGCAGTGTACTAGTAGACAAATCTGTGTTCAGAGTTCATGTAAACAAAATGCTCTGGGGTCTGTCGAGCTTGACACCTATAAGCACTAGTAACTCGGCCCCCTATAAGCACTAGTAACTCCCTCTGACACTGTCCCTGTTTGCATGGCACATCAAAATGGGAAAAGTTAACAGTCGCAAACATGTTCTTACCTAATAGAGATGGGAACACAACATTTTTTATACTGCAGAGGAACCTTACACCCTAGACACTTGGCATTAATGACTTGGCTTAGTTGATTTGATACTGACTATTCACCCCCTGAACTGAGGATTCCACTATGGAAACAAATAAGGTTTCCCACACCAGCACCAGGAACATAAATTCTACCAAAGAAGGCCTGACTACCACCACGACACTGACTTACTCCAAAAAACAGTTCTTATATCACCCTGACAACCAGGCAACAATAATAGTCTGCTTTTAGGGCAGGATTTTCTGTCAGTGTTAACTGATGGAGCAATGAAACCAGAAGACATAACACACCACCTGGCCTTTGACATGGGACCTGTACAGAAACCTGACAGCAACAACTATGAGACTGAAGAGCTGACCACCAAGAATGACTAGGGAGTTGGACATCCGAGTATACCTGAAGCCTTGAATTGGTGTTATGGCAAAGTACTTTGGGGATAAAATATCCCTGTTTTTTAGGCCAAAGGTGTTTATTTTCAATTTCTTCCATATTTTGCTGTGCCAATGCAAACCACAATTACCACACACATACACACACACACACACACACACACACACACACACACATACACACACACATACATTTTTTAATGTATTCCCCTCTCTGGAGAGAAAAAAATGGTAGCATACTAAATTTTCAGCTATTGCAGTGATGACTTTATAACTGATACAAGTTTCACAAATATAACTGCTAATGAATTCTCTCCCCTTCTTCCATCCCAAAACAAATGTATTATGATCAGTTATGTCAACAATGTGATACATTTTCTTTAAATAAATAATTTAAACTTAAAAAGATCTTATTAACATTCTGAAATAAAATGCTAATTAAAAAATAACATGTGTGTTATATATGTACATTTTGCTTTTTTTGCTGTTGTTTTATTTTGCTTTGTTTTGTTTTGTTTGGCCACACCTGGTGATGCTCAGAGGTTACTCCTGGCTCTCTGCTCAGAAATCGCTCCTAGCAGGCTCAGGGGAACTTATGGGATGCTGGGATTCAAACCAACATCGGTTCTGGTTTGGCTGCTTGCAAGGCAAAAGCTCTACCATTATGCTATCTCTTCGGCTCCTACATTTTGCTTTTCTAAAGAGGTCACATTTAAACTAACAATAAATGTATTGAGTTTTATCAGTTTCCTAATTCCATATTCCATCTACCCCATTTATCATTTCAACATAGAGCTATGTGGAAGGAGCATGAGTTAGCACACATTCTTTCTTCCATGGAATCTCAGTGAATAGGCTGCCTTGGATACTCAGAACACAGCCCAGTGTGGCCTCATCACCCTTTAAGGCTTCTGCAGTCATGGGGAGTTCTGCTTTGGGCAGTGTTGATTGAGACTTTTCCAATTCCAGCCCCAGCTCTCTCGCTTTCTAGAGTTACCCTCATCCTCATCATTCCCAGTTTACTCTCTGATTTCCAGTTTCTGTCCCTTAACAGAACTCCTGGACATTCTCACTTTGCACCTGATTTCTCATTTCTGTCCAGCCCAGGGAACCTTATGCCTGCTGTCCTTAACAAGACAAACCCAGCTCAGGGTCACATACCCAGAAGACCTACAGGCCCAGAATTGCCCAGGAGATATGCTTGTGGGCTGTCCACACTGCCCACACATAAGCCCTGCCCCTTCCTACTCTTAAAATCTTACCTAGGCCACAGGTCCCTCTGTGCCAACATTCTCATGTGCTTCCCAGATAAGCCAGTTTCTGGTCCTTCTGGTTCATGGAACACCAGCCATAAATGAAGGCTGTCTTGGACCCCATTGTTAGAATCCTAAGACCATAAATTAAAGTTGCATTTGAACAAATGGGAGTGGCAAGATGGTGGCCCGGGGCAAGTGAAGACTCTTGCTTGGTGACCGAGATGAGTGGGTGCTTCCTATATATACACATGCACACATGAGCACACATGTGCACATGCTGTCAAAGAACCTCGTTAGTGGAAATGTCTGTGTATAACTGGGTGACCCTGGAAGTCTTATTCTCAGCACCAACTTTCTGTTGCCCACTAATGGTCCTCACCATTGGAGAGCAAAGCACCCAGGAGCAAACTTGAAAGCCAGGTTCTAAGGACCAGTGTTACTCAGAGAAAACTTTCAAGTGTGTGAATAACTGTCCTGAACTTTCTGACCCCTGAGAAGTTACTCTAATGAAGAAAGTTAGGGCATGTGACTTGACAAGGGAGCAGGATTAGGGGCCTTTGATAGCTTTGTAAAAACACCCAGAGGATTCAGTCATCCCCCAAAAGGTGTCAACAGTGAGGCACAGCCCTTCTCTCCCCACTTGCCTTCTTTTCTCCCCACCCTAGTTGGATCCCAGCTTTACCCTTGATATTTTGAAGACTTCCCAAGCAGTGCCCAGGGACACCGCAGGAAAATCTCAGCCAACTAGTTCAATGCAAGAATCTCAGAATGCAGTATTGTTTGTGTCCTGACATCCCAGGGAAACCTGGCCCCCTTCCATGGTTCTGAGGATCTCCAGGGCTGTACCCAGTACTACTCAGGGGACCATATGGTGCCAAGATTAAAATCCAAGTCAGGTACGTGCTAGACCTGCTCTAACCACTTCAAATATCCCCACCCTGATTTTTGTTTGTTTGTTGTTGTTTGTTATACTTTTGAGTTTTGAGGCTGCACCAGCAGTATTCCAAGGCTCCTACCAGCTTGTGCATGAGGGACCAGGTACTGGGGATCAAAGTCATGTCCCCCAAATACACTGCATGCACACTCACACCCAGTCAGACATGAGTACTCACCTAATCTTGTAGATGAGGCCCACATTGTTGGTTCTCACCCGGAACACATCGACATTGGCTTTCTCGAAGGCAGATTCACTCCTGCAATGATGAGAGCTCTTAGCACTGACCTGAGGCTCCTGTTGCAAGTAATGCCCAGTTCTCTGCACCCCCTTCTTCCTCCATCATCCCACTCCTGGAAAGTGCTCAGCTCACTCCACAGTTCCTTTCTCCCATGGTTTGGAAGGAGGAGGCCAAGGACAGGCAGGATCCACCTGGATTTCAGACCCCTCCCTCCCTCCCTGACACCAGGGCACCTTTCCTGCCTCTTCTGCCCTCTTGATTTTGAAATGAGGATCCTGTTGTGTTAGGTGCTGGTATTAGGGGTCTGAGAGAACTCACTGCAAGGACCATGGCCTCTGAAAGAATAGAGGAATAGAGCTGGAGACTGGGGTCTTGTGCCACTGCAATGAGGACCTGGAGCCATCTAGTCCCCCTCTAGCGCTCTCCGTTGACTGTCATAGGGACTTAGCTGCAGGACACTCCACTGCCTCTTCTTTCCTTATGGTGCCCACACCCCCATGATGGGCTTTGCTAAGTGACTCCTTCCCTGCTGGAACACAAACCCACCAGCCCCAAGTAGTCCCACCAGGTCCCAGTAATGGACATGGGTGTTAGACATGGGATCTGGTGTCTGCTCTGTCTGCCTATGTGGTGCTCTGGGCAGCAGGAGAATTTCAGGTTCTGAGGTCCAGAGACTCTGATTCAGTTACTGCAAACAGACTCTGATTCAGTTACCCATTGGCCTGAGCCCCAGACACTGCCTGAACTGCAGATGCCCCATGAGCTATGTCCTTGAGGCCCTCAAGCACAACTCAAGCTCCTGAAGTCAGGGGAATGGACACTTGCTGTCTCGTAGAGGGAAAAAGACACCAAAGGGTGCAGAGAATGTGCACCAAACTTCTGGGTGTGACAAGAGTGGAAGAGACAGATTCACAGTAGCTGCATATCTTGGAGGTACTGGCCCACCCAGGAAGGGAGAGTTGAATAAACACAGGCCCCCAAGTCTACAGAGGTGCTGGATTTAAAAGCAATAACTGTGGTGAATATTTAAATAACAAGTAAACACTATTCATTTCTGAAGCATTTGGATTTCCAGTGTCATGGCTATCAAAGGAAGACAGAACAGTGCCCAGAACAAATGAGAAAAACTTTTAGGTCTAGACACTGTGAAATACAACTTTGCTTTGAGGAAAGATAAAGTGCTGCAGTCTGTGGCAACTTGAGCAAGACTGGAGGGATAGTGTGGAGGAAAATGCATCAAAGGGCAGACATCAACCAGACAAGCTCACCTGTGTGGAAAATAAGGAATGCGGGAGGGAATAAACAATGGCCAATAATAAAAACTCTTAAGAATTTATCCTAGAGAACTGAGTTTGTTAAGTGAGGCAGGAGGCAAAGGGAATAAGAAGGGAGCAGGGGAGGTCGGACACTCTTACCAGTTTCACAGGACACTGTGAAACAGTTTTGTAAAGCACAGGGCCGAACTAGAAAGGAAGAAAAAGAAGGTGAGGGGGGTCTGATGGTACCTGCATGCAGACACACAGCACTACATAGCACTAGCGCAGTATTCTCAGGCCATGAAGGATCCTACATGTATGATGCTAAGTGAGAAGACAGTAGGGAAACTCCCCAGACCATGCCCACTCCATGCTACAAATGACTGGGGGTGAGTAGTAAGGATGAAAAGGCAGAGTAGTGAGACTGTTCTGAGTGGTACTGAAATGGTCCATACTTGTCCTTAAACAGTTTTCTATTTTTAATTAACATATTTTATTTAAACACCTTGATTACATACATGATTGTGCTTGGTTTTCAGTCATGTAAAGAACACCACCCATCACCAGAGCAACGTTCCCATCACCATTGTCCCAAATCTCCCTCCTCCCCACCCACACCCCACACCCCAACCCCCCCACCTGTACTCTAGACAGGCTCTCCATTTCCCTCATAGGTTCTCATTTTTAGGACAGTTCAAAATGTAGTTATTTTTCTAACTAAACTCATCACTCTTTGTGGTGAGCTTCCTGAGGTGAGCTGGAACTTCCAGCTCTTTTCTCTTTTGTGTCTGAAAATTATTATTTGGGGGGGCCACACCCGGTGACACTCAGGGGTTACTCCTGGCTATTCGCTCAGAAGTCGCTCCTGGCAGGCACGGGGGACCATATGGGGAACCGGGCGATTGAACTGCGGTTCATCTTAGGTTAGCGCAGGCAAGGCTGCCCACTGCCCAGCCCCCACTGTCTGAAAATTATTATTATTGCAGGAATGTATTTCATTTTTCTTAAAACCCATAGATGAGTGATACCATTCTGCGTTTTTTTCTCTCTCTCTGACTTATTTCACTCAGCATGATAGATTCCATGTACATCCATGTGTAGGAAAATTTCATGACTTCATCTCTTCTGACAGCTGCATAATATACCATTGTGTATATGTACCACAGTTTCTTTAGCCATTCGTCTGTTGAAGGGCATTTGGTTGTTTCCAGAGTCTTGCTATGGTAAATAGTGCTGCAATGAATATGGGTGTAAGGAAGGGGTTTTTGTATTGTATTTTTGTGTTCCTAGGGTATATTCCTAGGAGTGGTATAGCTGGATCGTATGGGAGCTCGATTTCCAGTTTCTGGAGGAATCTCCATATCACTTTCCATAAAGGTTGAACTACACGGCATTCCCACCAGCAGTGGATGAGTTCCTTTCTCTCCACATCCCCACCAACACTGTTTGTTCTCATTCTTTGTGATGTGTGCCATTCTCTGTGGTGTGAGGTGGTACCTCATAGTTGTTTTGATTTGCATCTCCCTGATGATTAGTGATTTGGAGCATTTTTTCATGTGTCTTTTGGCCATTTGTATTTCTTCTTTGTCAAAGTTTCTGTTCATTTCTTCCCCCATTTTTGGATGGGATTAGCCCCTTACCTGATGGCTATTGGGTGAATAGTTTTTCCCACTCAGTGGGTGGCTCTTGTATCCTGGGCGCTATTTCCTTTGAGGTGCAGAAGCTTCTCAGCTTAATATATTCCCATCTGTTAATCTCTGCTTTCACCTGCTTGGAGAGTGCATTTTCCTCCTTGAATATGCCTGTAGTCTCAATGTCCTGGAGTGTTTTGCCTACGTGTTGTTCTATGTATTTTATGGTTTCAGGTCTGATATCAGGGCCTTTCATCCATTTGGATTTTATCTTCATACATGATGTTAGCTGGGGGTCTAAGTTCAATTTTTTGCAAGTGGCTAGCCAGTTGTGCCAACACCACTTGTTGAAGAGGCTTTCTTTGCTCCATTTAGGATTTCTTGCTCCTTTATCAAAAATTAGGTGACTGTATGTCTGGGGAACATTTCTGAGTATTCAAGCCTATTCCACTGATCTGAGGGCCTGTTCATGTTCCAATACCATGCTGTTTTGATAACTATTGCTTTGTAGTAAAGTTTAAAATTGGGGAAAGTAATTCCTCCCATGTTCTTTTTCCCAGTAATTGCTTTCACTATTCTAGGGTGTTTATTGTTCCAAATAAATTTCAAAAGTGCCGATCCACTTCTTTGAAGAATATCATGGGGATCTTTAGAGGGATCACATTAAATTTGTATAATGCCTTGGGTAGTATTGTCATTTTGATGATGTTAATCCTGCCAATCCTTGAGCAGGGTATATGTTTCCAATTCCGCGTATCCTCTCTTATTTCCTGGAGCAGAGTTTTATAGTTTTCTTTGTATAGGTCCTTCTCATTTTTAGTCAAGTTGATTCCAAGATATTTGAGTTTGTTTGGCACTATTGTGAATGGGGTTGTTTTCTTAATGTCTATTTCTTTCTTATTACTATTGGTGTATAGGAAGGCCATTGATTTTTGTGTGTTAATTTTGTAGACTGTCACCTTGCTATATGAGTCTATTGTTTCTAGAAGCTTTTTGGTAGAGTCTTTAGGGTTTTCTAAGTAGAATATCATGTCATCTGCAAAAAGGGAGAGCTTGACTTTTTCCTTTCCTATCTGGATTCCCTTGATATCTTTTTCTTGCCTGATCGCTATAGAGAGTACTTCCAGTGCTATGTTGAATTGGAGTGGTGAGAGAGGACAGCCTTGTCTTGTGCCAGATTTTAGAGGGAAGGCTTTTAGTTTTTCTCCATTGAAGATAATATATGCCACTGGCTTGTGGTAGATGACCTTAACTATATTGAGAAAGGTTCCTTCCATTCCCATCTTGCTGAGAGTTTTGATCAAGAATGGGTGTTGAACCTTATCAAATGCTTTCTCTGCATCTATTGATATGATCATGTGATTTTTATTTTTCTTGTTGATGTTGTGTATTATGTTGATAGATTTACGGATGTTAAACCATCCTTGCATTCCTGGGATGAAACCTACTTGATCGTAGTGGATGATCTTCTTAATGAGGTATTGCATTTTATTTGCCAGAATTTCGTTGAGGATCTTTGCATCTGCATTCATCAGCTATATTGGTCTGTAATTTTCTTTTTTTGTTGTATCTCTTTCTGGTTTAGGTATCAAGGTAATGTTGGTTCATAAAAGGTATTTGGAAGTGTTTCCGTTTTTTTCAATTTCATGAAAGAGTCTTGCCAGGATTGGTAGTAGTCCCTCTTGGAAAGTTTGAAAGAATTCATTAGTGAATCCATCTGGGCTTGGGCTTTTGTTTTTGGGCAGACATTTGATTACCGTTTTAATTTCATCAATAGTGATGGGGGGGTGTTTAGATATGCTACATCTTCTTCCTTCAACCGTGGAAGATTATAAGAGTCCAAGAATTTATCCTTTTCTTCCAGGTTCTCATTTTTAGTGG
>PVKC010028326.1:0-15474 GCA_004027635.1 Crocidura indochinensis
AAGAAAGAAAGAAGAAAGAGGTGGAAGGCCTTCTCTCTAACTTGGGTATGCTGGGGGCCTTGATAGGCTCCTAGCTGTCCAATCTTCGGCCCCCGGCCTCCAGGCCTCCTGGGGTGGCAGCCCAGGTGGTCACACCAGGTGGGTTTGGGGGGTGTCCCCTCCTAGATGGGGTCCCAAACTTTCCCCGCCCTTCCCCTAGATCTGGGGTGGGAAAAGCCCAGGGTGTGGGGCGAGTGGATCCTGGCTTCTGGCTCTCTGTCTATCCTTTCTTGAGCTGGAGGCAGGGTCTACCCAGCATGGGTTTTGGGAAGCCCCATGTGGAAGGCCTTCTCTCTAACTTGGGTGTGCTGGGGGTCTTGATAGGCTCCTAGCTGTCCCCTCTTCGGCCCTCAGCCTCCAGGTCTCCTGTGGTGGCCCCCATCGCACTGATTTTTATTAAGAATATTCCCCATCCTTATGTTATTGTTTGTGTATTCAGAATGTCTACTTGTATTCTGACCTTTCCCACTCCCCTACAAAACTTATTTTTTACTCCTTTACTCTTACCGTCCCAAACACCACTAACCCACATTACTCCTTTTAACTTCAGTGCTTCACAATCCTAATCACAGACCAACACCATGTGTTGTGTTTAACAACCCTGAACTATTTCAAAAGACTTAAAATGGACACGAATTTCTTTAGAATATTCTCTCTTTTTTTTTCTTTGACATCTATAAATCTTACTAAATATTCTCTTGACAATGACGGTTCTAACCACTTTTTTTCTTCACTTTATGAGTTGTTCGATAAGTAATTCTGGTGATAGAATCCCCCAGTTAATGCTTTTGATTGAACCATGTCATTGAGTTTGTTAGACTTGTTCTTGTGCTCCCCATATTTGCCAATAACACCATGTGGCATTGTTCCTTTTTGCATAGGCACATTAAAATGGGAAATTACTATCCATACAAATAAGATCTTATTTAATAGAGATTGGAACACACAAATCGTGTAATGTAAAGGGACCTTATACCCTGAACACTGACATAATGACCTGGCACAGGCCTCAGAAGAAAGGGCATTATCCATTCACCTCTGAACCATGGAAGTCATCCATGAAACATCCAAGTTGTCTATAACATCACCAGGAAACAATCCTCTATCACGGAAGACCCTACCACTGCTCAAAAGTTGAACTACTCATAATTGTCTTCCCTTAACACTGAGAAGACTAACAACAGCAAGGACCTGCTTACAGGATAGGGCTGCATGCACTGCCCTTTTATTATGAGGTGAGGCAGGAGGACGCTCCACATCCTAACTTCAATGCAGGATATGCAGATTCCAGGATCTTTGATACAGAGACATGATACCAACAACAGAGACTGTGTAAAAAATAAAAGTGTGTTGACACTACAATGTATTGGATTGGACTATCTAGCTTGCCTGGAGCCTAGAGTTGATCTTATGCCAGAAAACTTCAGGGATAGGGTCTCTTTGTATTTAGGCCAAGGTTATTTCTTTCCATGCCCCTCATATTTTGGTGGGTCTATGCAAACAACAATTGCCACTCTAACACCGTTTTTTACTGTGCTCCTTTGACTCTAATCCTTACAAAAAACCCACTTAAATTTCTGAGGTTAACTACACTAGTATGTATGTACATGGAAATGTTAAAAAATAGTTTGCCTCTAATGTTTAAGGATTTACGTAAGTTTTATGGCTTTAGATAGCCTCGTGTGCTGTTAAGAAACATTATAATGTATATAATTATATAATAATTATAATAATATATAATCTGGGGACTTGGCAAACAAAGTAATTGTACATGGGTTCTGTTTTATTTATCTTAATGTTCTTTGGCCAAAAGTTCAAAGTTAACATATCAGCAAGGGGACTTATTCTGAGAATTATGTTACTTGTGATTGCCCTTCCATTGTAACCTTACCATGTCCTCTCTCTTTTCATCTTTGTTCTCATAATTAAAAATAAAAAAAATATTTTAAAAATCACAATATAAAAAAAAGAAAGAAAGGTGAGAAAGAAAGAAAGAAATGAAGGAGAAAAGAAAAACATAACAAAAAACAAAAACCCAACAACAAAAACAAAATAAACAAAACAAAAAAAGACAAAAATCAAACAAAAGACCATCAACTACAAAAAGCACCACAGCAGCAAATACAAAAATCAAATTTTTGCATTTGTTCTTTTGACTCATTTGAGTTATGAGAAATAAGAGTGCTTCCTTTTACAAATCCTGCTTGTGAACTACTATGAGTTTATCTAGTGGTTCTCAAGGGTCCAAAAAATGCTGAGGGATCAAAATTGGATACATACATGCAAGGCATGCAGTCCTTCCTTTTGGCTATCTCTAAGTCCCTAGGGTGCTTTTTAGTTCCTACTCTATATTGGGATCACCAAACATTTTTTCTGGTTTTCAACACAATTTAATTTATTAGATGATAACATTTTTAGTTATCCTCCAGAAACCAACATACTGATTTTTCTCAGCTTTAGTTTCTTTTTTTTTTTTTGTTGGGGGGGGGCACACCCAGCGGTGCTCAGGGGTTACTCCTGGCTGTTTGCTCAGAAATAGCTCCTGGCAGGCACGGGGGTCCATATGGGACACCGGGATTTGAACCAACTACCTTTGGTCCTGGATCGGCTGCTTGCAAGGCAAACGCCGCTATGCTATCTCTCTGGGCACAGCTTTAGTTTCTATTACAAAATATAATGAAAACATTTAAGGTTTTATGAAGTTCTGATTCTTACTGACTCCTCTCATCATTTCTGCCATCTCTAACATTTTAATCTTCTGACTGGACAATGAACTGAATTCAGATCTCACAAAATTCCATCATTTCTCATGCCATTTATTTTGACTGTCTCCTTCACTGCTGTATTTGCAAATCCCCACTGACTTTGGACCCTCATCTCCTCTGTTTCTATCTAGTGCTTCCTTTGCTCAAACTGATAGAATGTTCTCATACTTATCTTTCATCACTTTGTGAATTCTTGGAGGTCAGAGGCTTCATTGTGTCCATTCCCTATCTTACTTCTTATTGCACTGCAATGTTTAATAGATAGAAGGGGTGATTCAAAAATAAATAGATGGGATTTTCCTTGCTAGACTGATGCATGGTTTTATAACTTCTCCTATTAATCTTCTGTGGCCAATAACTTCTTTGTCATTTTCTCACCATGTCGGTCACAGAGGAAACAGGCTGACTTTCTACATAACAAACAAACTTCCCTTTAGAAAGCTAGTATTTCCAAACAAAGAAAGTCTAATTATAAAAGAAAATTATTAATTAGATATGAAATAGGGAGGAATTTTTGATTAATCACTTTCATCGAATGTGTTAAGATAATATTCCTTGAACATAGTTGTTTGTATCATTTAAAAAATACAAAGAGGTCAAGGCCTTTTTTCAGACATAAAGCATCAAAATCTGTGGAGTATTTTAATGCGTTATTTTGATATTTATGCTCCAGAAATATTACCTATCTAGTCATTAGTCATTAGACCTGTCCAAACTATCCTAGCTTTGGACATAAGAGTCAAAATGGACTTATGAGTACAAAATTTAAATTGCTATTTGTTTTTTTCTTCTGAGAATTAAAAAGTAGGTGATATTAAAGTAGGATACTCAGTTACTGTTTAATGTGTTCAGTGGCATCTCAAGAAAGCAAAGCAGAAAGAACACAGAGCTGGATTGAGAGACGCTTACCTTTGATTCTAGTAAAAGCTTTCAATTCTGGACCTTAATAATCTTATGACTTCGAGAAATACTCCAACTCTTCCAGTCTATTCCACCCCCTTTTCAAATAAAAATTTAATATCATCTACTGGGACATTATACATGCATATAGTAAGTGTGTGTGCATGTGAACACGTGTGTACACATAGTTCCAATTTGGAAAATAGTAGAAAACATTTTACATGTTTTGCTTCTTCCTGTCTCCCTTTATTCCAGTGCTTCTCAAATAGTGGGGCGCACCCGCGGGGTGGGGGGGCGCGAGGCTCCTTAAAAGGGGTCATGTTTGATCTCGGCAAACATTGTCATAACAAGCTAAGCCCTGTATTTATGTCTCTGTATGTCTCTGGAACTGAGAGTTGCTTGTCCTGCTTCAAACCCTGCTTCGAAAAGCTATGCATTGCAAAACGTGCTCATTGTAGCCATTAATTCAGACATCACCTCTGATTTAAAAATTATTTTATATATTTTTGCTTGGCAGGTTAAAGTTTTTTTTAATAAAGATACTATTTACAGTCGCGCAGGGGGCACGAAAAATGTTTTCTTCTTCCTGGGGGGGGGCATGACGGAAAATAATTGAGAAACACTGCTTTATTCTAAGGATAAGTACTCTGACAATTAGCCATCAAGGCAAAACTTTAAAAAAAAAATGATGCCACTGTTAAGATAGATGAGTTCTCTTTCCCTTCCTAACATTTATTGAAACTGAGTAGGGACAAATTTAGTTATCTGACTTCATCCTGAACATTCCTAAATATTAAATACCAATTGTTAACTATTATTTGAGATATGATCTTCAGAAAATCATTCTGACTTCTTTATTTCTCAGTACATTTTCTTCTGAACTAAGGATCAAGATTAGAAATGTAGAACATACAACTCAATAAATTAAATAAAGTCATTAAAAAGTTCAGAGCACTAAAAATTAATGTCTATAATTTAATGCTCTCATGATTTCTATACTTTGTCACCATTTTAAATAAATCTTTCTCTTTGATCTTTACTTTAGCACACCTTCACTTTATTAATTTATTGAGATTTATGGATATAGCCAAGAGAAAGAATGGGAAGAAAAAACATAAAAAGAAATATGCAATTAACCTGAAAATTTATCATCTTGCCAAATTTATGAATTCAAATGATGTTTACGATTATTTTAATTTATAGAATTTTTACTTACTTTATATTCTCAGAAATTCCCCTCACCTATATTTATTTAACAAACTTTAATCAGATGTCAACTAAGTTCTAGACATTATTTTGTATTCTAAGAATAAAACAATGTACAGAAATCAAGCCTTACATGCATAGTGCTTACTTGCAAAGCTATGAACAATTAAAAATAAATTAATATTAATTTTGATAAATAAAAATATAAGAGGGCTAGGATAAAGTTAAAAGGTAACATTTTATCAAGTGCAAAAAGTGGCTGAGAAATAGATAAAAGACCTCAAGGAAATTTCAAGCTAAATAAGTTGCACAGTGGAATATATTATAAAGTTAGTAAAGAGATAGTTTTGGTTGGAATTCAGTGAGTAAGAAATAAGGCAGCAAAAGAGGAGCTACTCAGAGTCTAAGATTATTGGAAGATTAACCTTTATCAGATGATAAACTACTAGAAAATAAACTAGGTAGGAACTTTTCTCCATCACATTAAAGACTTGTTTAGATACATAGAAAAGAACAAAATTGTACATTTTTCCTAACACAATACTAAAAAGTAATTCCAAAGAGGCCAAAGACTAAAATGTAAAGACTGGAAACATGAACTATGAAAACATTGGTGATATGTACCCTAACAGTTAGCTATAGGGAAATTTTCGGAAACTACAAATTGCAAAGGGAACAATCAATCAATTGAACTACATCAAAGTAAAAGAATTCTGCACAGAATTCTGCACAGAGAAAGACATTTGTATCAAAATAAAAAGGCATTTAACTAAATGGGAGAATGTATTTGCATATCATATGTTTCATGAAGGGTTAATATCTAAAATATAAAAAGAGCTCATGAATGTCAACAAATAAACCAGAAACCTCTATTAAATAATTGGCAGAATATCTGAATAGACAGTTCTCCAAAGAAGACATACAGATGGCCAGCAGGCACAGAAAAAGATGTTATCATCTCTTATTATTTGAGAAATGCAAATCAACACAATAATGAAATACCACCTCACACCTGTGAAAATAGCTATTATCCAAGACAGGAAACAAGAAGAGCTGGAGACGATATCAAGAAAAAGGAACTAGTAAATACTGTTCTTGAGAATGGAAATTGATGCAACCATTATAGAAAGAGGTATGGAGGTAACTTAAAAATTAAAAATAGAAATTTCAGTTTTTCTTTTGTCCAGAATATTCTATTTCTGCATTTGTTCCAACCAATTTGACCTATTAAATAAAAGATCTTTAACACCCAAATGTTCCAGTGGTCAGCATGCTTATATTACATGAACAAAAGCAATGGAGATGGAATGATTGAAAGAAAGAAAAGAAAACAAAGATTGTGTAAAGTCCTGAAGCAGGTATGGGAAAAAATCATTTAAAGGGGGAGAATTAACAAATATGCTAACTTCTATTGACAAGTATGACTAGAAAAAAAAAGAATGAAACAATTAGATTGATCAATAATTGATTATCTTGATGAGAGTTGTAATAATTACAGTGTGGGAACAATCTCAATAGAGCAAGTTTACTAAAAAACTAGAGATGAATTTGAATGAAAATAATGGACAACAGTATGACTTTCAAAGACTTTGGAAGGAAAGAAGAGACATGAGGCTATACTTAGGGGTAAGTAAATATTTTATATATCCAAAGTATTGCATATGTATCTTCATGAGAAAGATCCACAGAAAGAAAACAAATGAGAGATGGTGTGGAGGTAAAGTGTTTGCCTTGCATGCAGAAAGTTGGTTGTTCAAACCCTGGCATCCCATATAGTCCCCTGAGCCTGCCAGGAGTGATTTCTGAGCATAGAGCCAGGAGTAACCACTGAGCGCTGCTGGGTGTGACCCAAAAAACAAAACAGAAAAAGTAAAACAAGCGATGATGTAGAAAAAATTTGTAAGAATTGGCTGATAATTACTTGAGTTAGCAGGAGACAATAGATTTTAGTACTTTAGTGATTTCTCAAATATCACTTTCTTTTTTTCTTTTTGTTTTTTTGGGGGGGGGTGGGGCACAACCGGTGACCAGGGGTTACTCCTGGCTATGCGCTCAGAAATCGCTCCTGGCTTGGAGGACCATATGGGCCGCTGGGGGATGGAACCGCAGTTCGTCCTAGGCTAGTGCAGGCAAGGCAGATACCTTACCCCGCTCAGGCCCCATATCACGTTTTTTTTTTTTTTGATATTGACAAGTATTGATTAGACAACAGATATGTGCAGTTCTGTCCATGTTTTAGTAGTTCATTTGAGTGGACTCATGAGATAAGACTATCCCAATGGGAAGTGATTAAAACAAAATGCCAAAACAAGTGTATCAGACATCTCACAGCTGAATTAATGAATGACAGAGATTCATTGGAGGAAGTTAAATAATGAAATCTCTTTGGAAATATTGTTACTGGTATTTTATAACAGCTAATATTTATTTTGTGTCCTCTTTCAATATATTGTTAACTTCGCATGTTGCAAAAATAATGTCTCACTGCCATAACTGTAGGAAAATAAAAATAAATTTGGCTTTGGTCCTCACCAGGTGTTGCTCAAGGATCACTTCTGTTGGTAATCTAGGGGTCATATGTAGTTCCAGGAATTGAACCTCAATGGTCTCATCAAAGTTAAACACCTTACCTGCAATACTATCTTTCCAGCCAAGAAAAATGAACCTTTTTTTGCCTTGTGTAAATGCCAATGTTAATAAGCAAGACAGGAAATAAAACCTGAAGATCCCTTGAGAAGACTTTTGAGGACAAGACGACATCAATTTTAGTTAAATAAAGCTAAAATTGTCTCTTATTGTCTGAGCACCACCAAAATCCAAGATTCTTAACTCACTCACATCAGATAGAAAGATCACTCCCCCTCCAAATCATGTAAAGTTAATTTTCTCAGTGCTCAGACAAGAATAGACTCATATATTTTCATACTCCTCACATATTTCACATAGTATAATCATTCTAGTTATATTTATTTTGTCTAAAAGGTATATCTATTTTAATTTTTTTCAGGAATACAGAATTATATTGTTTTAAAAATTATTATTCTTATATATAAATCTATGCACATAGGGAACATATATACATAGGGAATCTGGGTTCTTTGCATATACCAGTTATTGTAAATAGTACTGCAATAAACATAAGTGATTTTTAAAAAATATTTTTGCATTCTTTGAAGAGATATCTAAGAGTAGAATTTCTCTATTCTATGTGAGAGTTCTATTTTAAATAATTTGAGAAATATCTATGCTGATTTTAAAACTTAATAAATCAGTTAATATTCCCACCAATAGTGTATGAATATTCCTTTATCTTCCTGTCAGTATGCATTTCTTGATTTTTTTATATTGACCATTCTAAAAAAATGAAGTTATAATGTATGTATATATGTGCATACACATGGACACACATATATTTGATAACACTAAAAATAAATGAAAGTGAGCAGAAATGCAGTAGGCTATCCTTTGGAAAAAATGAAACACACTGAATGGGAATCATGTGGAGAAGGTTTTGTGTACTCCTACAGCTTCCCAGGACAATATGTCCTTCAAAGCAGTAACAGCTAGTATACAATAGAATCTTGGGGGAAGGAGAGTCACAGTCTATGAATGTAAAGTCTATAGAAATGGGGTTTATGTTGACATGGAGTTAAAAATAAAATGTAGAGGCCAGATAGATTGTACAGATCATTGCCTTGCACATAGCCAACTCTGATACTACATAAATTCCATTGAACAGTGTGAGGAGTGATCCCTGAACATAAAGCCAGAAGTTAGCCTGAGCAGCTCTGAGTATCTCTGATGCCCACTTCTCCAAAGATAGAAATATATATATATATACATATATATATATATATATTTAAATGATATACATTTCACTTTATGCATATTTTCCCACTTTGAATTTAAGTGTCAATCCATTTGTTATATATCATATATACAATATCTCCATGTCATTGTCTCTTTATCCAGAAAACATATTGGACACTGTTAAAAAATAAACAACTCTTTTATGTCACAGTCTCCTAGGAGCTACATAAATATGAAAGCTAATAATAATCTCATAATGAAATAATCTAATAATTTCATAATAAAAGTTTATCTATTTAACTTGACCAAGATCAATCTGATCACATTATTTACTTGGTCATTATTATAGAATTAATCTCCTTCTGTGTTTAAAGTTCTTGCTAATATCAAATGCAAAAGTGTGCTAAAGACTGATGTGATCTGTAATACCATATCTCTATTCAAAGGAATTTTTTCTTTACAAACAAGAAGAGCAAACATTACTTCCCCACAGTATTGAGATTCAGAGTGTTGTCAAAGACCAATCATCTTCATGATGAATCTTCATTTTTGAAAGTTATATCCTTAATTGGTTTTCCATTCCTTTAAAGTCATACAATTAAGTCACTAACTCTAGGAACTTTCTTCTTTTCTGCCCTTATTTCAAGAGTTTGACACTTAGCAAACTCCACGCAGTGAGGAAAGCAGTTGGAGAGAAGTAAAGATACATTTGCAAGATGCTGTGTGTGGTTCTTTTCTTCCCTTCCTCCTCCCCACCCCCCCCCACCCGAATGCAGAGAGAGTGCAGTGTAACTAATTACACCAGAGAGGAAAGCAGAAGCTCTCAAGTTAAAGTATTTTGGTAATCATGTTTACCTCGGGTAAAGTACGTCTGCATTAAATAAGTCAAAACACAGTGCGCAAAATTTGGAATGATTCCTTGAGCACTGCAAGGATGGAGTTAGATGTAGAAATGATATAATGTCCAAGTCGAAACACTGTAAGAGAAGATAAACCATCTGCTTCAACTAACTCAGATCCACTTGAAAATGCTAATTGTATGGCAGTGGAATGATTAAACTACATTAAAAAAAATAAAACACTTCCTTGGTAAGAGCTGCTCGACATTGTTCAGTAATATTGGGTTGCCCACAGATGGAAGGGACATTATTACCTAAATTCGGTGACTTTGAGTACCAAAGAGTGAATCACAAGTTCTTACAGGTCTCATTGATCTCTCAGGCTCTGTTCTGTTTCTGTGTTTGCAGATGGTCTAGTGAAGGTAATTAACTTGTCCAAAGATCTATAAATACTTAATGAGAGATCCCAGATACATTCCAGATTCAGTATGCTTCTCATACTTCATTTTAGTGAAGAATTAAAGCTCATGTTCATAGGGTACTATCCAAGTATTACCTAATCAAAATCACACTGATGTCAGAATGGAGAGTTTTACAAATTGCTAGATACGATCTCAACTTCTTATTTTATGGATAAATAGCTATTGATAAAAGTAAGGAGTCACTATTTACTCCACTATAAATGAAATAGAAATATGCAGAGCTATGCAGAGATATGCACTGATAAATAGACATGACCTGCCTCTTCCCCATACTGTTCCTAAAAGGGGGTGGATAAAGTCTTGACATGGGTTACAGCTTGGGCATAGCTTTTGAGTAGCAATGATGAATTATCATTAGCCCGTTCGTATATAATAAACATGGTTATCGTGATCATGTACATTTAAGCTGTCAGTGTAAAACCATGAGCACTATATCTATGACTTTATTTAATCTGACGCTTTATAAAAACTTCTGAAATTAGGTATAATTTTGGTAAACGCACTGTATTCTTACTTTCTAGTATTTTTTTTTTTTTTTGGTTTTTGGGCCACACCCGGTGACATTCAGGGGTTACTCCTGGCTATGCGCTCAGAGGTCGCTCCTGGCTTGGGGGGACCATATGGGACACCAGAGGATCGAACCAAGGTCTGTCCAAGGTAGCGCAGGAAAGGCAGGCACCTTACCTCCAGCGCCACCGCCCAGCCCCGTACTTTGCAGTATTTATTTGTGTGTTTTCCCCCTGATATTTTGGCACTGCTTTGGGGGACTATATAGTGCTGGGGATGAAATCTGGGATTATCCCCATTAAGGCATATACTTAAGTCCTTCAAACCATTTTCTCAGCCCACCCCCACCCCCTTAAAAAACACTACAAACAGTTAAAATCAATAAGGACAAAGGTGTTCCAGAGTTGGTTAGTTATCACAAATATTGGTGTGAAGAAAGGCTTCAGGTCTGTGCCTTTGACTTAAAAATTCCTCTCTTCACTGTTCTCTATCCTCTTCTTTCTGTGTATGTCTGTTTCTAAATTTCTCCTAATACCAGTCATATATGTCCACGGCTTAAAATAATGATTGATTAGCTTTCTGAAAACCTTATATCCAAATACAGATCATAATCTAAGGCACTAGAAGTCAGAACTCCAATATAAAATTTGGTAGGTGAGGAATAGATCATCCATAATGGTCCACTTTTGTTATTGTTACTCTTACTCTGAAAATGGAAAAGCTGATTTTTTGAAGAATGGAACCCATGGACTCATATTTACTAAGCAAGAAGTAAACAGAAGAAGCTTTGACACTAAATTAAATACTTCTGCATTTTCCCCTTAGAATTACTATTACAATATTGTGTGAGAACTTTGTTGGGTTGACTGAAAATGCATGGATCACTGACTAAGTCCTGGAAAAAGTCTCTCCAGATACAACTGCATTGTAACTCTTCTAATACAAAAAAGAAGCAGATTTCTACCTCTCCATCATGGTCAATGCACCCTTACTTTGCTCCCTAGAGCCTGTAAAATACACTCCTGCTTCTCTGGTCCCAAGTGTAGACAGATATTCTGAGCCTCAGCTATTACCACCTCATCAGTGTCAGAACAAAAGGCTGGGCACAGACTGCTAAGAAGCCAAGAGAATACTCTGTCTCCAACTGGGGGGAACTAATGACTCCACATACACACCATTCACTCAGGCAAGGGATTTCATCTGACAGAGCAAATTTCTCAAAGAGGGAAGAGGGAAAGATTGGGTTGGAAGAGCAGGAGTTATAGAGAAAGAGCTTGAACTGGAATACTTGATAGCAATGAAATGAGGTAAGACAAAATTCATTGTTTCTGGTTAGAAGAAAGCAAATAACTTATCTCTTACAGCAAATAGTTGGTTAGAGTTCACCAAAGATATTAGTGAAATTAAACCTGAGTGAAGACAGGGGCCAGAGCAATAGCACAGTGGTAGGACGTTTGACTTGCATGTGGCCCATCCAGGACCGGACCTCCGTTGGATCCCCGGCGTCCCATATGGTCCCCCAATCTGGAAGCGATTTCTGAGGACATAACTAGGAATAACCCCTGAGCGTCACTGAGTGTGGCCTAAACACAAGTCCCCCAAAAAAGAATTAGAATAATTGATTATAAAATGTTAATTAAAATACCCTGTGAAGAATGTTAACTTAAATACTGTCATTCATATACATAAGAAAATTTATATGCCTCTAGTTTATATAAAAATATATGTTATACTACCTGTAATTTGTTTCGAAGTATTTTAGCAAAGAAAATAAAATGAAATAGAAAAATAAAATTCAGTTGAATATATTAAACAATATTTGAAATTTTATAATAAAATACAAAGATACATACCTATCACATAATTATCATGAAAGCTTTAGATACTGTTCATAAAAAATATTATATATTTCCAGAGTTTTAACTTTCTTTTAAAGCATACTTACTTAATTATTTATCAGAGCCCCTAGAAACTTGTAATTTTTTAAAATGGCATCAGAAAACAAGGACCAAAGCAGCTAAAGTGATAGATATCAGGGATGTAAGCCAACTTTAAATGTATCTTCTAGTTTCTCTGTGCTTTGGAACTAAGAGTGCATTTCTAAATTTTCATAAAAAATATAAGTGAATTTTAATTAAAATAGACATATTACTTTCAGTTCTATAAATGGTATCTCAGAATTAAAAAATACATATTTAACAGTTTAAAAATGGTATAGCTATTTTAAATCTTTTTTATTTTAATCGCTGTGATTTACATTTTTACAATACTGTTAATAATAGTTTTATGCATACAACATTCCAACACCACATTAACCCCCCACCAGAGTGTATTTTTCCACCAGAATCTTAGTGTTCAGGGTCCCCAGCCCCCAATTGTCTGCTTCAACACCCCATTCTCAACCACCTCTCTTCCCACACACTTCTCACTGGCATGGTACTTTCTATTCTATAGTTACTTCTTATATTCTCTTGCTTTTTGACTGTTGGTTGTTTCCTTACTATGCTGCTTTATATGCTACACATGAGAGAGATTATTTTGTATCTGTCTCCTTCACTCAGGATGATACTCTAGTCTCACAAATGGTAGTTTTTTGTTTGTTTTTGTTTGGGGACCACATATGGAAATGTTTAGAATTTACTTCTGGTTTTCATTCAGGGATCACTCATGGCAGGGGTCAAGAGCAGATAGCCATAAGAGAAATTGAATTCAGTACTGAGGAGTACAAGACAAGATCTCTGTCCAATGTATTAATGTTTAATCCCCTAGTTCTATTTTCTTTTCTCTTCTTTCTCTTCTTTCTTTCTTCCTTCCTTCCTTTCTTTCTCTCTTTCTTTCTTTCTTTCTTCCTTCCTTCCTTCCTTCCTTCCTTCCTTCCTTCCTTCCTTCCTTCCTTCCTTTCTTTCTTTCTTCCTTCCTTTCTTTCTTTCTTCTGTTCTTTCTTCCTTCTTTTCTTTCATTCCTTCTTTCCTTCTTTCTTTCTCTTTCTTCCTTCCTTCCTTTCTCTTCCTTCCTTTCTTCTTTCTTTCTTTCTTTCTTTCTTCCTTCCTCCTTTTCTTTCTTTCCTTCTTTCTTTCTTTCTTTCTTTCTTTCTCCTTTTCTCTTTCTTTCTTTCTTTCTTTCTTCCTTCCTTTCTCTTTCTTCCTTCCTTCCTTTCTCTTCCTTCATTCCTTTCTTCTTTCTTTCTAACTTTCTTTCTCACATTCTCTCTTTCTCTCTTTCTTTCTTTCTTTCTTCCTTCCTCCTTTTCTTTCTTTCCTTCTTTCCTTCCTTCCTTCTTTCTTCTTTCTTTCTCCTTTTCTCTTTCTTTCTTTCTTTCTTCCTTCCTTTCTCTTTCTTCCTTCCTTCCTTTCTTTCTTTCTTCTTTCTTATTTCTTTCTCCCTTTATCTCACTCTTTCTTCCTTCCTTCCTTTCTCTTCCTTTCTTCTTTCTAACTTTCTTTCTTTCTCTCATTCTCTCTTTCTTTCTTCTTCCTTCTTATCTTTCTTTCCTTCCTTCTTTCTTTCTCCTTTCTTCTTTCTTTCTCTTTCTTTCTCTCTCATTTCTTCCTTCCTTTCTCTTCCTTTCTTCTTTCGTTTCTTTCTCTTTCTCTCATTCTCTTTCTTTCTTCCTTCCTTCTTTTCTTTCTTTCCTTCTTTCCTTCCTTCTTTCTTTCTTTCTTTCTTCTTTCTCTCATTCTCTCTCTTTCTTATTTCTTTCTCTTTTTTCTTCCTTCCTTCCTTTCTTTCTCTCATTCTCTTTCTCTTTCTTTCTCTCATTCTCTCTTTTTCTTTTTCTCTTTCTCTCTCTTTCTGTCTGTCTTTCTTTCTGTCTTTCTTTCTCATTCTGTTTTTTGGGCCACACCACACCCAATGACCCTCAGTGGTTACTCCTAGCTATGTGCTCAGAAATTCCTCCTGGCTTGAGGGACCATATGGGACTCCAGGGGATCGAACCACAGTCAGTCCTAGGTTAGTGTGGACAAGGCAGACTCCTTATCCCTTGCACTACCACTTCGACCCCCTCCCCCATTCTATTTTCAAAATTATGTTAGGGTCTGGATCAGTAGAATGGGTAACACACTTGATTTGCAGAGGATAACCTGAGTTCAATCCCTGGCATCCTGTATGGTTCCCTGTGACCACCAGGAATGATTCCTGAGTACAGAGCCAGTAATGACTCCTGAGCATCATTAGGTAAGGCCCAAAACCAAACAAACAAAATATTATAAATTACTTTATTTAAAGACTATGTATTACATAGTTGCTAATTATACATTGTTCCAACACGACTGCCAATGCAAAATTCCTTCCATCATTTTTCCTGAATTCCCACCCTTTCCCAAGTCTATCTCCTTGACAGGAGCAAAATAATATATTTAATATTGCTTATTTACAGTAAGTTGTAATAAAATTATTTTTAAAAGGGCAGTATATAAACATTTGTGAGTTAACGATCTTACAATGAGGTCATTAAGGTATTGTCAGAAAGTTTGCTAAGCAATTTGTTTCTAGTTTATTTTCCTGCCATTTGTTTATTTTCTGAATATTAGGTAGCTTTGAATGTACATTGATGTCTAAATTGTTGTGGCTCTATTGGGATGACAGTATTGAAATAGTTGAAGTTTTTGTGCATATGAAAATGTGCATTCCAGAAGATTCAAAATTCTTGACTGATATTTCAGCTTTTGTGGGTTGTGGTTTCATTTTCTAGGGTTTCCAGGAGTCTAAGAAGGTGGGGGTTGGTTCCCACACTCACTCCAACAAGTCTTAGAGATATTAGCTCAAATCTAGCATATCTGAAATTTTTGTTGGTTTGACATTTCTGTAGAGATCAGTGGTTAAGGGGTGAAGTTGGGTCATTGGCAAAGCAATGGTTGTGGTGATGGATGCAGCTGACTTGACTCATCCTCTCCTCCCAACATTTCCATTTTCAGCTGCATATCC
>PVKC010028327.1:0-15475 GCA_004027635.1 Crocidura indochinensis
GGGGAACTGGGGGATCGAACCGCGGTCCGTCCTAGGTTAGCGCAGGCACCTTATCTCCAGCGCCACCGCCCGGCCCCCAATTTACTTTCTTTTCGACAGAATAGACAATCTACAACAAGCTATAAAGAGGAGACCAGTTGCACTAGTATTCTGGGGGGAAAGGGAGGGAGATATGAGATGCATGCTGGAAACGGGGGTGGAGGGAGGATGGCACTGGGGTGGGAGTGCCCCTCATTCGTTGTCACTAAGTACCATAAATAATGCTGTGAAAAATAAAAATAATAAAAAATATAAAAAATTGCTTTCTTTTAAATTAGTTTTTGTTTTGTTCCAATATGTTTTTTAGATAGCAATGAGCAGAATTGCTGGATCATAGAATAAGTTTATTATAAAAATTTAGAGAAACCTTTCATTTACATATTCATCAAATATAATACCATACTTTTAAAATAACTATAGTTTTCTAATATAGGATAGACCTGTAATCAATAGTCTTTAAATATGTCTGTATATCATAAACACACAGGAGCTTTGAACCTGTTCCTCACTGACATTTATTTATTTCATGCTAGATTCATGTGTAGGATTCGAATGACTTGTTTTGTTTATTGCAAAGACCCCTGTCATCCACAAATTTAGATTAGATGGTCTCTGGCAAAGGCACAATAATCACAAAAATGTGCATCTTGCTAATGGCAGAGATGCAGCTGATCCTCTTCATCCTACATGGAAATTAAGCAGCACAAAAGGAAGGGCCGGACCAGTCCTCCTGGGTCAGCCCAAAGCGTCCCTCTAGTGCCCCCTGTTGACAAAGACAATCATAATGCTAGTTGCCAAAGGAGAAATGTCTACTGGTTCCAATATTACAAAGCATGGCATAAAAAAAGAGTTGGGTTTGGAGGAAAGGAACAAGATAGCAACTGGCATATGTCTACGAAACAAAATCTTGCCAGGAAGCCAGTATAAAAGTAGATAAATACAAGTGATATTTCTTGTTCATATCTCCTGCTGCTCTTTAAAAAAGAAATAGCGACATGGTCCCACCGAGAGATCCTTAACGAGCTTACCTTTGGTTCCAGAGAAGAAGAACTGGGAGGATGCTAACTTAACTGAAGGAGAATTGGATCAAGGCGAAGGCGAGATGACTGGACCCAGAACAATGCGTGAGTCATGGAAAAGCTGGGAGCGGTTCCCTGCAGTGACCGTCTCATTATTCTGGAAGTTACTTATGTTGCTTGTGGTGGGAGGAGAGAACAAGTGTGAGTTGGTTTAATATATGACTAAAGAAGATGTGGAATAAGAAAGTAGAGGAGGGGCCAGAGAGATAGCACAGCAGTGTTTGCCTTGCAAGCAGCCGATCCAGGTGATTGGTTCGAATCCAGGCGTCCCATGTGGTCCCCCCTGCCTGCCAGGGGCTATTTCTGAGCAGATAGACAGGAGTAACCTCTGAGCACTGCCGGGTGTGGCCCAAAAACCAAATATATATATATATATACATATATATATACATATATATATGACTAAAGAAGAAAAGAACTGGCGTATAGCCTCTTGTTCTGTGTGTTGGAATTTCTTTGGAAAAACAAGAACTCCTCTCATCCTTGATCCCATTCTGCTCCCCAAAATCTCTCCAAGTCAAATAATTCAACTTTGACTAATACTATGGACACTGGCAGGAGACATGGGTCCCAACTTGGCGTTATATGGGCGGTATGACCTTAACTAAAAAAGTTCACTTGAATGTAAGACACTTCTGTTGTACACATTTATTTTCAAGTGACTAAGATTCTCTTGTCTCTTAATGTCTTTAACAAAAACACCCCTTCCTTCATCCCAACCAATGGGTTTTATTCTGCCTTCATGGGTCTCACAGTGCAAGTTCTGGAAGCAATTGCCTTCACATGGGGTCAAAATTGGTTAGCTTCCACCTTGCCCAGGTGAGGCTTTTCCCATAAAACTTCTTGGAAACTATTGCATACTTTCTGAGGATTCTGGGCTCAGATCTTTAAGTTGCACTGCCTGGGATGCATACAGAAGAGCAGAACAAAAGGTGCTATCCTAAAGTGGAAGCAGGACATCAATAGAATCCAACTTTCAGAGTATTCACACTAAAGTGGGTACTCAAGGGTTACTCCTGGATCTGCACTCAGAAATTATCCTGGCAGGCTAGGCGTACACTATGAGATGCTGAGAATGGAACCCAGGTCGGCCACATGCAAGGTAAATGCCCTAACTGCCATGTTATCACTCAGCCTCCGATTTTATTTTATTCTTGAAAGGCAAGGAGGCTAGATGTTTTGGTATGAGTTTTGTGTCCATTTTTGGGAGATGATGGTAATATTTGGCAACACTCAAGGCTTACTCATGGCTCGTCCCTCAGGGATCACTTTTAGCAGTGCTCTAGGGACCACATATTATGCTAGGGATTGAACCCGGGTTGACAATGTGCAAAGCAAAGACACTGTACTATCTCTCTGGCACTTTTAGTACCATTTACTTGATTAAAAAAAGAAAATTCAAGGAGTCTTGGCATCACACCTGGCAGTGGTCAAGGGCTAGTTTTGACTCCATGCCCAGGACTAATTCTTGGATGTGCTCGGGAACCATAAATGGTGCCAGGTAAGAACTGAATCATGGTATGGCTGAATTGACTTCTTGCAAGGCCAGTGACTTACTTCCTGTATTAGATCTCTGACCACATCCTCAACACTTTAGTTACCTGGTGAAAATCACAATAAACCACATCCTATTTGTGATGTTCAAATGTGAAGTTTCCATTTTATCTCTTAGATCTAGAGAGTAGGGTTTGGTCATGCTATGGAGTGTCAGATAAAACTGAGGGATGCCATGGGGTATCAACCTGTAAGCACAGAAGGGCACCATGAAACGGGCAGGCCCAGAATATCCACTGTGTGCACAGCCCCCTTGGGTGGAAAAAAAAACTGGTCATGAATGAAATGGAAGGGCAATGGGATTGGCACAATTGTGCTTCACTTCTGCCCGTCCATCAAAGGATCAAGCATCAAAGGATGGGGTTTAGAAAAGGGCAAATCTCCCTGTTCCCAGTTCCCCAGTTTCCATTAGCAGTTTCTCCATAAAATGGTGATTGTTAAGGTGTAGGATATATTGTCAAAGTCTAAAGTGTAGTATGAAGGAATAAAAGGAGTAAGAAGCCCATGCCACTCTGTGTTCAAGGTAAAATTGAGAGTGAGGAGTTGAACTGGTGAATCAACATCCATGAGGGGGTAGAGAAAGAACAAAGGACATATAGAGGAAATAGAAAGGATCATCTGGGGGTAGAAGTTTTAGGAGCCAGGTGGACGTTCCAGAGTTAGAGCACTAACTGCATTGGGTCTGCTCTAAGAGCTTGTCCTGGCAATCATAATGAAATATTGGTCTATTGTTAACATTGTGGCTAGCTGATAAGAATGGGCAGCTTCTCTCTCTCTCACTCTCTCTCTCTCTCTTTCAGGGAAGAGTGATTTGGGCCATACTCAACGTGCACAAGGACAATTCTTAGTTATATGTTCAGGAGTGACTTCTAGGTGTGCTCAGAGATATATGCAAGATATAAGGATATATGTAAGGGTTGGCTGACTTGAATGACAAGCATCTTAATGTGTGTACTATCTCTAATCTCTCTCTTTCTCCCACTCTCTCTCACTTACATACACGACATACACACTTTTATGCTACCCCTTTTATCACCTTTTATTCCTACTTGGGCACTTAGCCTCTTCTAATGTATGATGTTGCATACCACTATTTGACTTTTCTAAAATTGCTCTCATTGTCTTTTTCTCAGCCACTGGGGCTAATCGTTGGACTCATCACCACCCCTTCCAGTTGCCACATTCATCTCTATCAAGGAGTGAAGGCTGTTAGCACCATATTTGTGAGATTGGTCTGTACTAGTCTCTCACAGAGATGATAAGAGACACAGGATGTGTAGCATATATTTTTATGTTGTGTATAATGTATATGCCTATCAGATATGCCATAGTATTTAACTTATGAAGGGACAGCATTGTATGATTTAGTTATCTAATTTGTCTAACTCATTACAACACTTCTTTCAAAATGTTATTCTCTAAATGTTTAATCTTTAGAGAAGTGTGCTGTTTTCCACTCTAGCTAAAGGCGTTTTTCTCAAGGATAAGACAGAGGGGTGAGTCAATGTTGTGAGATGGGTCTATCACTCAAGCCATAGGGAATAGACACCAACTGGAAAAGGAGACAGAGCTCAAGTACTATCTTCTTGAAGCTAGAATAGCTTGGTGCTTAGTCAAGAGCTCGGTGAAAAAAATTCACTTTGTGAATTTTAGAGCCACCAGATGGGGCTCTAATATTTATTTGATTCAGTGACTGAAATCTCTCAGCATTTACAATTATCTGAAGTGAAAGAAAAGATATTATCTTCCTAGCGAATTTGCCCACGATAAAGGTTATACCTTGATAAGCATTTTTAATATCATTGTTTAATATCTTTTAATACCATATGGTAATTTATATGGGAAAGTGGTCTCTGCTGTAGCTTGAGGTATCCAAATAGCTGAATTAAATCAGCATAAGTATTTGTGAATAAATCCTTTAATGAGCCTTCTTTTGAGGAAATAAATACACAGTTATGCACAAATGGATGCATTTTGCCACAGTGCCGCTCCATCTTTTGGAGTAATTGACGTAATTTAAAATGTGAATTATTTAAAATTGTACTGGGTCATTGTGAAAGGCATCAGTACAGCAATATACTGAGCCCAATCTAGCTATTTTGATAGGTTATGTTTTAAGAGTCAGAAAAGGACATTTCTTTTTTCATGGTAGGGATATGGGTTCTCCAAAGAAAACAGTTTGCTTCTATTTTTCTGGGCTTTCAGTTTGAATCCATCTTTCTTGGACTCCTTTCTTGATGTCTCATAACTTGGTCAGCATGGAAAGAATGCCAACGGAGGGAGATAGATTGGACCTTTGATTTAGGGTTGAACTGGATTAGAGATGTGAGTAGCTTATGGAGAGGTGCCATCTTAGTGGTTCAGTTCCTATAAATATAAGTCAAATATATCAGAGAAGGTTATTTGCCTTTTAATTGTGGTAAACCCACATAGCACAAGACGGATTGTTTTCGCTATTTTTACACATCCAGTTTAGTAGTGTTAAAAATATTGTCATAGTAATGAAACATCTTTAAAACATTTCATCTTGCTAAATAGATACTCTGTGTTCACAAAGCAACACACCACTCCCTCCTTGTCCCTATCTTTATAAACCATGTGGTCTATGAGTTATATTACTTTAGCTATTTCTTACCAGTGTAATCACACAAAAGTGAAACTCATGCCATTTAGTCAACTAAAAATAGTGATCACCATATGTTGATTATTATACGTAAAGACCAAGTACTTGCTCTTTGTACCTGGTTTATTACATTCACTGTATTGGCAAAGTTCATCTGTGCTGTAGCATGTAATAACTAATGTATTTCCTAAGAATGTAAAACATGAAAATTTGATATAGAATATATTGATAGATGATCACTACTTAAGATCAATAACATATTCATCACCTCATGTAGTGTGTATGTATGTATGTGTGTGTGTGTGTGTGTGTGAGAGAGAGAGAGAGAGACAGAGAGAGAGAGACAGAGTGAGAAATAGAGAGGAAACATTCAAACTCTGCTTTCTTAGCCACTTCCAAGTATCCATTACTATTGTAACTACAGTCACTCAGACCCACTGGGCTTACTTATAATCATTTCTCCCCCCCCTTTCGCCTATACCTGGTGCTGTTGAGGGGCTTCTCCTACTTCTGTGCTTGAGGGGGGTCATTCCCGGTAGTGCACAGGGAACCATAGATTGTTGGGGGATCAAACCAGGTTCAATTGCATGCAAAAAATGCTCCTTAACCTGTGTTATCTCTCCATCCCTGAATTTATTCTTCCTGAAAATTTGTGCCATTCATCTTCCCATTGCCCTCACCTCTCTACCTAGGAGCCACTAAAGGCATCTTTGTTTCTATGAGCTTAATTTTTTTCTTTTTTGTTTTTGTTTGTTTTTGGGCCATACCCAGCGATGCTCAGGGGTTACTCCTGGCTATGCCCTCAGAAATCACTTTTGGCTTGGGGGATCATATGGGACGCTGGGTCCTTCCTAGGTTAGAGTGTGCAAGGCAAACTCTGGCCCCCTATGAGCTTAGTTTTTTAGATACAGTACAAAAGAGATCAAACAGTATTTATCTTTCTCTGACTCTTACTAAGAAATGTGAATGTTCTATCAAAATGAGAGTTTTAAAATGTTGATATTGGAATTCTTTTGTGAGAAGGAAGTCGTTATCCTTAGTCTATTCAATTCCAAATCACTATTGCAAGGGGATTGTTCATGTTAACACTGAATTTTCTACAGTGACTGGATTGGGATCAGAAATCATGTCACAGTCACTTGCCCTTGATACCTAGAGTCACCAAGCAGATAATTCCAATCACCCCCCCCCCCCCCCAGACATTTTTTAGTTATACGGAATGATTAAGAAAAAATTGGGAGTTGATGCTGTGGGGATATTTCTGCCTTAGTACTCTGATTGCTTCTAGCAGAGAGTTAGAGGCCAGGCAGTGCTAGGGTTGAATTTGAACCTTTTGCAAGTGTTCAACCCATTGAAGAGCCATTTTTTTTCTGACCAAGGGTTCAGCATTAAAAAAAATTCTGGACAACTTCATTTATTTAATTCTGTCATCCACAAAGGAATACCCTAATTTAACAGAGTGGATAGCTAACAACAAGAGCTTACTAAACCTTATGCCATTGTATTAATAACTTTATTGCAGATACAATAATTTTCACAGTTATGCTTGCTACTCTACTTTTTCTATTTCTTTCTTTCTTTCTTTTTTCTTCTCTTACATTTTATTTGGCATTTCTATTGTTTTCACCTATCTGGAAACATGTATTATGATGAACTATGCCAATTTTGTAAGGCATTTTCTTTAAATAAAATAAAGTTTTAAAAATTGATTTATGTAAACACTGTCATTGCAAGGTTATACATAATGCAATTGTTTTTTTTATTGTTGTTCATGATTGAGTATCAGTCATATAATGTACAACACCCTTCACCAGTGCATATTTTCTGCCACCAATGTTCCCAGATTCCCTCCCATTCTCTTCACTGTTTGCCTCTGTGACAGATTATTTTCTCATTTTCTTTCTCTCTTCTTTCTCTTTTCCTGTTTATTTAAGACACTGTGGGCTTGCAATATTGCTAATGAAGGGGTATCATGCATATCAGTTCATCTCCTTTCAGTACTAGATGTTGTCTAGAGGGATCACTTCCAACTACCATTGTCATAGTGGTCTGTTCTCTGCCCTAACTGTACTCTTCAACTATTTGTTGCAAGCTTCCTACCAGGGACTGGTCCTCCTGGCCTTCATCTCTTTTGTCTCTGAATATTATTACCATGCTATCTTTTTTCTCATATCCCACAAATGAGTGTGATCATTCTACAGCTATAGTGGGTTCAACATTTTTTAAATAAGTAAAAATTTTATCAGCTTAAACTTTAATATTAATAATAATTTTGGAGGGGATAGGATAGTTCAGTAGCAAAGCACCTGCTTTGCAAATGCAAGACTGAACGTTTGATCCTTAATACAGCCCCATATGCTCTGTATGTGTTCCAAGGAACCCTAATATTTGGGGGTTTTGGTACCACAATAAAGTATGTGATTTCTAATGCACTGTAACTTTGTGTCTGATTCCTCCAACTCAGTGTGTGTGAGTATTGCAACCAATGTGTGATTCCCCAGTGAGCATGTGCAACATTTGACCATGATAACAATAAAAAAAGGGGAGGAGAAAAGTTTAAAATTAATTGAAAGACATAGGTTCAAGTCCTCTGTGTAAGTCTCTTCAATCATCCATCCATCCATCCTTCCATCTTCCATTTGCCTGTCCATCCACCCATCCATCTCTCCATCTATCATCCATCCATCCATCCATCATCCATGACTGCTTCCTACATATATGATACTGGTACTTTGAAGATATAGCAGAGACATGCAGATATAAAATCTCTTGCTTTCATACAGCTTATGTTCTAAAGTGAGACAATGAAGAAAATACTATTCTAATTTTTTACTTACAAGCACTATTTGAATGCTATCTTTCAGGTGTGATTATGGCTGGCTGTTATGTTGACTTCCTGATGCAATATTAAAAAAATATCCTTTCACAGTTGGACTCACCTCTTGAATCAATGATGCCTCAATAACCACTAAACTAGCATCTGTTCTCATTGATTATGGCAAAAAGGGGCCTGGCGATTGCTTGTTTTTCTCATAGTAATAGAATACTTACTTATCACAAATATCAGCCTCATGATATATTGTGAACCCCTGGAATTCTATGAGTTTTAAGTCCTCTCTCACTGAGTTTTTGGGAAAAAACGTGTAGTGAGATAATATCAAATAAAAATGGATTTTTTTTGTTTTTTTGGGCCACACCCGGTGACGCTCAGGGGTTACTCCTGGCTATTCACTCAGAAGTCGCTCCTAGCAGGCACGGGGGACCATATGGGGAGCCAGGGGATCGAACCACAGTCCGTCCTAGGTTAGCGCAGGCAACTTATCTCCAGCGCCACCGCCCAGCCCCAAAAATGCATTTTTATAGAAAAATCTTGATTGAGGTTTCCTGATGAGTCCTTTAAAGTGAATTCATTGAAATCAAACCTACTGCAAAAAAGCATGAAAATTATTTAAAAAAAGTAAAATCTAACTCAGCAAATCAAAGTATTATTAAAGACTGTAGCAAAGAGTTTGACTGTGATTTTTGAATATTTTACTGCTGAACTCTTAAGTCTTCTGCTTCCTCTACCCTTGTTTCCAATATCTAGGTAGGTTGTAAGAACCTTTGCAGGTACCCTACTATGGGTCAGCAGGAGACTGAAGCCAGCACTGGGCAATCTGGCCCCAGTCTCACCCCTGATATCATGAAAACCCTTTTCTTCTGTCACTGGTCATTCGTGGAGCCACTTGGAAGTCAGATCCTGCTTCCCCAAGAAGTCTCATGATATCCTTACAAACTTCCTCATGCTCTGTTGGGGATGTGTGTATAGGCATCATCAGTCTTAATTGATACACACATCTAAGTTTTAGTGGAGTTGTTCTGCTGCAGCCATGATATTAGCATACCAGAATCCTTCTCCCCATTTTCTATAGCTTACAAACACCCTTTTTCTATACTCACATTAGTTCATTTGTAACAACCGAGGTGGAAGGCTAGTCATCAACATGATTAAGGTTGCCTTTCCATCCTTGACTTCTAGAACTAGTCAGACCTTTCAGAGATTAGAAATGAGATGAGCCTGCGTCTCAATAGCCAGCATTGTGCTTGGCTACAACATAAACATGCTGTATTTATTGAGTCTCAGTATTCCCTTGAATCTTGTTGAACCCTGATCGATTTACACACTGCCTCATTTTCTCTCCTTAACTAAGTCTCTGACACTAAACTTCACTTTTATAGGGGAGGGGAACCTTAATATTTTCCCGTGATAGGCTGTGCTCTGTGCTCTCTGTTCATTTGAAGTGCCTGGCAGCTTGTGGGCAAGGCTGACCATTCATTGTTACGGTTCACCAGTCAGATGCCTTCTCCCAAGCAATCAGGTCTTGATTGGTGTGTTTCTCTCTACATCCATTGGCTATGATGTATTGATAATTTTCCAGGTGCTGTCTTTCCTCTTGGTTCCTGTATTCATTCTCTCCTGGATTTTTCACCATCTACAAACAGCACACATATGTGCAGACACACAGAAACTCAAACTAGCCATTCTTCTATCATAGCCTCTTGGTTAAGATGGCCAAGTAATTTTACCCATGTATTTAAATGTATTGTACTTGACTAACTTCTTATGTCCTGAAATTGCTTTATGCTTATCTCCCCATTTGATCATAGAATTATAATCATACAATTATGATAAAAATATTATTCCTGGCCAAAATTCTTTTGTACATAGCTATTTGCTACTATCTTGTTGATAATGAGAACTTTCTTTATAAGGCATACAGGTGAGATTTACTTAAGGACATGATATCAAGGATCCTTAAAGTTTGAGATTTTTCCCAACTGTTGGCAAGAATGGCTTTAGAATTCTATCTTTTGTACTGAATATATGTTCCTGTATATCTAGTTATCCATAATTTAGTGGTTTCAAGCAATAAACATTTGTTATATCACACAGTTTCAGTGGATCAAGAATTCAGGGAAGACAAGCTGGGTGTTTAGACTTAGGGTCATTCATTAGAATGTGGTCAAAACATTGTAAATCCTCAGGGTAATATCTACTGGTGCTGGAGGAAAGAAAACAAAGTCCTAAGGATTAAATTCTGGACCTCATGCATGCAGGACATGCACTTCATCTCATTGAGCGAATGCCCTCGTATGATGGTAAACAGGTGGCATTGTTCCTTGACATGTGATACTCTTCACAGGTCATCCAAAGATTCTCAAGGACAGTTGACTTCCCATGGAGGAGTGTGATATGTGAGAGATGAAGACAGAATTCACTTTCCTTTATGCCCTAGCTTCCAAGTCAGTCATTTAGGCAAGATCCCATTGGTTTACTCTAGTCAATGTGGTCAGGTGACAACGGTACAGGGCATGAGTGTCAGGAGTGGAAAAGTGAATGACAGACAGCATCACTTTTGCTTAAGAGCTGATAAAGAGACAAGACCAGGGGTCCTCAAGCTTTTTAAGCAGGGGCCCAGTTCACTGTCCCTCAGACCATTGGAGGGACAGACTATAGTAAAAACAAAAATTACAAATTCATAGCCACACTGCATATCTTATTTTGATGTGAAGAAACAAAACGGGAACAAATACAATATGTGGCCCGCGGGCTGTAGTTTGAGGACCACTGCTCTATACCATCAAGTTATTCTACTAGTTACCACACAAGATATGGACTTTGTTGTATTAACTATTAATTGAAATTGGGACTTTTGGTACCTTGACTGCTTCCTTTTATTATTCTAAAATTCTTCCCTTTTAGTTAAAATGACTTCAAAAATGGCCCATCACATTTTTAAAAATGGAAAGGATTAGACATACATCATTAATTTTTAAGTGTGAGTAGAAAAATCATAAAATTTTAAAATTTTGTTTTTAGGCTTATACCACCCTAATATTTCTGTTTTTTTAACAAAAACACACAAAGATAATATTAGGACAACACTCTTTTGCTTATAACTCTTCTAAAACTATACATTAAAATCAAATTCATTAAGTACAAGTAAAAAATTTAGGAATTGGCTAAATGAACATTGATTCTCTGTGCAATAGGTTGTTATTTTGCTTCAACTAAACTGTTACTTGCTGCCTGAATTTAGTAATATGTTCATTCTGTCCATATCCCAAGGGTTATGTGGTAAATCAACCCCCTATTCTTTGCTATTTAAAGTGTGACCAAAGCTTGATTTTTGTGGAGGGTCATTTTAGCATTAATTTGTTCCCATATAGCGAAAATGATTTGTTTGTGGGCGAATTTCACTTCTTTTCTCATTAGGTTAAGACATTTTACTTGTCTCCGACATAACTAACCAGAAGCATAGGTGATCCATGACATCTGGGCGATAATTGGCTATAAGGTGATCATGCAATGGATGTAGTTACATGATTGGAAGCACTGAAATGAAAACATCCTTCAGAAAAAGAAATAAGAGCACTTGCAGCCTCCTGGAAATATGTCCCCAGATCCCAGAGAGTCCCCAGGCTACAATAAGTGTAGACACTGCATAATGTATTTGCTCTTAGTCCTGCTAGTATGCCATAGACAAGATGCTATTAGACGTTATCTTTTGAGATGATGCAGCTTAATGCAACTGGGATGGAACTGAAGGGTATCAGGTGAAGTAAAGTGAGTCAGAGAAAAGAGAAAGCAGATGTTCTTACTTACCTATAGAATATAGTGGGGGGGGGGAAACCAAAGGGAATGGAAATCTTCGAATGATAGCAAGTTCATGGTTCTGAGTTAGAGAAATGAGAATGCCAAGGAAGGGGGGAGTTGTAAGAAAGTGGGGAATAAGAAGTGGGTTTGTGAGGGTCAGAGCACAGTGGGTAGGGTTCTTGCCTTGTACACAACCAACCTAGGTTCAATCTCCAGCACCCCAATTTCACCTATTCCCCTGAGCCTTTCAGAAGCCCTCAGCAAACTTCTGAGCATCACTGGGTATGGTCCAAAACCCAAAACCAAAACAAAACAGAAAAAATTATGAATCCAGATTTAGCAAAAAACAAAACAAAACAAAACAGAACAACAAAAAAGTGGACCCATAATAACATAAACATCAAGGGTCCTGGGCATTTCAATAATTTAGATTTTTCTTTGTCTTTTTGGACTACATTTGGTAATGTTCAGCGGTTACAACTGGCTCTGTACTCAGGAATTACTCCTGGTAGTACTTAGGTGGATTATATGGGGTGCCGGGAATCAAATCTGTGCTGGCCATGTGCAAGGTAAATGTATAGTCTTCCTCTCTGTACTATCTTTCTCTTTAGTCTCCTCTTTGGTAATTTAGAGATGTGGTAGCTATGTACTTTAAAATAATGAGTCAGCACTGTTTTAAACATGTGACCCAAACTATAATACATAAAAAACAGACAAATAAAAATAATTTGCTGATAGGGCAAGTAGGAGAAAGGGGAGAAACTTTTGGTCATTAATGGAGGGATGTTACTAAAGGTCATTTAGTGATGGTGAGCTCAGAGTTGGAACGTAAATGCCTGAAACACAGATATTCAACACATTGGAAGTTCTGGTGCCTAAGTTACAAACCCAAACTCAACCCATTGTCTTGACTCCCAATGAAACACTTGGGTCACAGCACAACTCAATTGTTGAGGACAGTGTGGCATTTGCAGAGGTAATGGATGCACACATGGGACAGCTCTTTCTTTCCCTCCAGTCCTCCAGAAGAAAGGGAGTCACCCTAGAGGAGCCAAGGTTCGGGCTGAGGATCGACTTTCTTAGAACACCTTGAATAAGGCAGGTCTGTGAAGGGACGCCATTGGCCTTGTTGGAAAACAATATGAAGAAAGTGACTAATAGCACCTACAATGCAGACATCAAATACAGTAGGTTAAAGGATGCATTAAACCTGAGAGTGTCCTGCAAGATTTTCCACCTTATCTGCTTTAGTGTATTTCACTGGAAATAATACCCCAGAATTCTGTGGTAGTCTTGCTTGGATTGGACTTCGTCCCTCCAAAGTGGGATTTGCTGGTCAGCTTCATTATTTTCGACTCCCACTTGTCTCTTCTCTCTGCTCCTTGACAGTGCATTTGCACTGCACTGCTTTGAACCAGTGGCTGCAGAGTGGAATGTTCCCAACTCACTGCAACTTTTGTGCAGAGAAAGAAGGCAAATGGGGGCTTCTGAGAGAATTCATTAAGTCCCACACATTTCCCAAAGAACATTTAAAGGTGTGAATGTTGGAGCTTGGAAGATTCACGCTCCATTCCACCTGTTGAAAAGCTACTTCCCCTTAAGCTCTTTATGGATTTTCACCAGATGGGATTCCAATTGGCCTCTAAACCTCAGGATTTTTTTTTGGTGTGTGTGTGGGGGGCGAGGGGTGATCCTGCTTACCACTTTGCCCAAAGTGGTACCACTTTGCCTATATTTTCATTTAGTTTTGGGCCACACCCGGTGGTGCTCAGGGCTTACTCCTGACCCTGTGCTTAGGGATCCCTCCTGAGAGTGCTTAGGGACTGACCATATAGGATGCCAGGGATCCACCCCTGGTCAGCTGTGTGCAAAATAAGTGCCCTATCATTATACTGTATTGCTCTGTCTCTGTTAGTCAATTTTTTCATGACATGCATGCTTTTTGGAAATGATGAGCTGACTTAAATCACAGAAACTGAACAACAGCCATATTTTTACAGTGAAATGTCTTCATATAGGATTGCTTTAATTTTCTTTTTGTTTTTCTTTCTTTCTTTCTTTTTCTTCCTTTTTTACTTAATAGATGATATTTGTATAGCATTTCATTATCATGAAAAGACCTAAAGAACCATCCTGTATATCTGGCCGATTCTGTAGCAGGAAAATTCAGATTTTATTCATCAGCTGCTGCACAGTTCCTTTTTGAGAAATATAGATTAAAAATTCTCCATATTTTTTTGGTATATCCTTGTTTCGAACTATTGTGGCTTCCTGAATCAGAGTAGCTGAATTTGATACAAATTCAATCTCATTACCTTCAAGAATCGACTCATCTTTCTGGGCTGGAGATACTGAAGAAATAACACCTGACCTCATTTGAACCTTGTGGATGTATTTTTCATGCAAGAAATTTCAGATATCAACCAGTGACCTATCTCTTAAATCAGCATATAGGTGGGAAAGTGAGGACACAAACCTCATCTTGTAGCAGAAACCCCAGGGGGCCCCCTTGATCATGTTCTGCAGGTGGGGGAGAACTGTTACCTGTTCCTTCCAACTTCTCAACATCTGTCAACCCCCCTGTCCTTTTATTATATTTTGAGTCACACCAGCAAGGCTCAGGGGTTACTCTGAATGCCTAGGATCAAACCTGGGTAGGTTTCGTGCAAGGCAACTGCCTCCCTGCTGTACTAATGCTCCGGTCCCTCAACCCTTCTTCTGTCTTCAAGGCTAAGCCCAGGTCTGTGAAATGAAATCCCTTGGTAGGATGACTTGGGGCCTTCACAATGGCCATGCACCCCTTCACAGAAATAACCTTCTCTGGAATGTGTACTGTTTGCCGAGCATGGTCTTTGTTTTTGCAGTAGAAGAGGCAAAAGTAGTTTTCTTTTTTTTTTTGTTTTTGTTTTTGTTTTTGGGCCACACCCATTTGATGCTCAGGGGTTACTCCTGACTAAGCACTCAGAAAATGCCCCTGGCTTGTGGGGACCATATGGGACACTGGGGGGTCGAACCGTGGTCCTTCCTTGGCTAGCGCTTGCAAGGCAGACACCATACCACTAGCGCTACCTTGCCCGCCCTAAAAGCAGTTATCTTGATTACAAACATGTTTTTAGTATTTGTAGTTGGGTTTTAGTCTTAAAAAAGTACACCCTCCCCTTCACCAGTGTAAACTTCTCACTAACAATGCCCTCCATCTCCCTCCTTCCCTTTCCCCTGCCTGTCTTCAGGACAGGCATTCTATTTCTCTCACTAACTACCATTGTCATGATAGTTGTCAGTGTAGTTATTTCTCTAACTGCACTCACCACTTTTTTGTGGAAAGCTTCATATCGAGGGCTGATCCTTCTAGCCCTCTATTGTCTCTGTATATTATTACAATAATATCTTTTATTTTTCTTAAAACACAAGATGAGTGAGACTATTCTGTGTCTATCTCTCTCCCTCTGACTTATTTCACACAGCATAATAGTTTTTTTTTTCAGTTTTTTTTTAATAATATTTCTTTATTTTTTGTATATTGTTGACAATAATATTTTAGGT
>PVKC010028328.1:0-15479 GCA_004027635.1 Crocidura indochinensis
TATACCCCACTGTGCTGAGGTATAGAATGGGAAATCTGTGTGTGTTGGGTGCGTGTTGGGTGAGTGGGTGGGTGTGGGTGTGGGTGGTTCAAAACTTTACAAACATTTGGGAATGTGATGATCACGATGCAAGAATCAGTAAAATCCCAGTGAACAGTCCAGTATTTAGTCCTGGGTTGGAAGATACAGAGAGATGTGAGATGTGGGGAATCTCTACCTAGGATGTAGAGATCTCAGTTTGTTTTAGATATGTTTTAAATATTTTCGATACAATCTTTTGTAGCAGCTACTTTTCTGATTTTTTCTTTTCTTTATCTTTTGTGGAGGTGAGACGTGAGGGAGGAAGGCATCATATCTGGCCAAGCTTAGAAGTTACTCCTGGCTCTGTGCTTAGGAATCACTTTGAGGAGCTCTGAGCAAACCAAATGCAATGCTAGGGATTGAAGTGAGGTTGGCTATATACAAATCTTGTATGCAATTTGTGAAAACTGATATTGACCTCAGAGATCTCCCAGGCTCTACTGGTCATGATGAATGCATTGGAATTGGCAACACAATCCTATACTTTCTATACTATCTTTCTGTCTCCTGCTTTCATTAGTGTCTTTTTCTTTTCATATCTATTTTTTCTATTCTTTTCTTTTTTTAGACAATTGGCCCTGGATTAGATGATTTTAAAATACAACTCAAGTGAAATAGAGGAGAACAAATAATAAATGACAATATTAGCAGGAAAACATGATGAAGCAAATGGCATCTCTGGCTTCCCAAAGGGAACCTACTGCTACAAAAGTGAATCCCATTTTGTGAATGGAGAATGTTAGAGGTCACAGAGTTTGCTTGGGGATTCACTCAAGGACTCCGAGTGAATCAGTTTGGAAGGCTGCATCCACAGCTGGGCATCCTCACACATCACCAAAAGGCCAAGGCCCCTAATAACTCAGTTATTTAAAACACAATAATAGGAAATGGACAGATCACAAAAGCAATTTTGACAGAAGAGCTTGACCTCAGAAAAGCAGAATAAACCATAATTTTCTTTAAGATATTCATCATTTCTAATTGAGAATATTTCTTATGGCTTCTGTGTATTAACTCAGTTTCCTAAGAAGCTTGCTTGGTCCCTTAAATTAAAAAAAAAAAAAAAACAAGCAAAACAACTTTGGTGTTTTAAGGGCCATTTCTAGCTTGGTGCTTGGGCATTGCTTCCAGCAGTGCATGACCTTGTGGTGTTGAGGATTAAATGGGACACTAGCATGCAAAGCATTCACTTCGGGTTTATGAGGAATCTCCCTGGTCTTTTTAAAATTTTATTTTATGTCTCTAAGAATAGACCCAAAAGCCTCTGACATGCAAGGCAACACTCTACATTTTTGTTTGCTTCTTTTATTGGTGCTGCCAGGGATGTGGTTAAGTGGTTGAAGCTGCTCCTTCAAAAAATAATAAGAAAACCTGTTCTTCCCTTCTGAGGAGGAAAATTACACTCTCATTAGGTGCTACTTATAAGTGACCCCCCCCCCAAAAGTGACAATGTAACAATGGCCAAGGAATACACTCTGATGGTAATTGCTTCAGATTGTGGACTAAAATGTATGTGCGGAGCGAGTATTGCAACGTTGAGTCTCACGACCTCTTAAGGGAAAAAGAAATTACTCTGGTTTTAAAGAGACAACTCAGAAATCAAAATACTATTTCCAGTATTTCAGAAACAGAGGGTCGAGGCCTTGGCAGTATTCCATGTCCCACTAGAGCCAACATCAGCTTTCCTTGTGGGCTTCTGATTTTTGTCTGGGGAGCACCCTGCTGGACACTGCAAATGAGATGATGTTTTTAAAGAAAAGGTAATTAACTGGATCACATAGTTTTCTCACCAGGAAGTAGATGGGAGGATGTTTATTTAAAAATAGACATAGTAACAGAGAAAAAGAAAAACCTCTCCATCTATGAAGATGTTCATTACATTGTACATTACCTAAAATAGCAAAGACCAGAGCAACCTGAAGTATTTTAAAAGAGGAGGTAGACCCACTAACTCATGCACAGTAAAATGATGCTTTAGCATATAGACCTGGGCAAGAATTAGAGAAACTGTCCAGCCAAGTGGGAAAATGTGTAATGGAAAAAATAGGTCACATTTTGTTGAGACACTAATGATTTCTCAGTAAGCTGTGATAGCATACATGCCTGCAGAGAGAACTAACTAGACTGTGGCTATGCTGGTGTGATTATGGCTAGGAATTTGTTTTTTATTTTCTAGTTTTATTTTCCTTCCTTAGTGTAGTTATAACCAGTGTTCTCTAAAAAGTACTACTTGGGACAGCTTTTAAGTGACCTTTCCCTGAGCATGTTTTAACATTTCAATTCTCTCTCTGGATTCATCTTTATTCAAGGTAGCTTAAGTTTCTTTTCTTTTCTTTTTTTTGGGGGGGCACACCCAGTAATGCTCAGAAGTTACTCCTGGCTATGTGCTCAGAAATCGCTTTGGCTTGGGGAGACCATATGGAACACGGGGGGATCGGACCCTGGTCCCTCCTATATCAGTCACATGTAAAGCAAACGCCCTACCTCTCCACCACCTCTCCAGCCCCAAATTTCTTTCTTGCTTTCCTTTTTTCTTTTTTTTAAGAAAAAAGTATCTTTCAAGAAATTTTAGGGGAGGCTAGGGAGGAATCAGATTGCAAATGAAGATATGCTTTGTGGTAGCTCTGGACATTTTTAAGTGGCAAATACAATGTGATTACTTTGGAAAGAAGTCATGATTTGGTGTCAGTGCTTATGCAATAATCATGTTCCAAGTACCTTTTAAAGCACTTTGCATTTAAAAAATACACAGGATACTCTCTTTACTAATAGAGTTGTTGCTGCAGACATCACTATAGAAAATGTTTCTTATTAAAAAAAAAAAAAAGCAGAGCCCAGCTGTTACCTGACATCCAAGTAACTTCTCAGCAGCATTCCATAGGCTTTTTTATACCCTTGTAGAGAGCATGGTAGATCAGGAGAAGGAAATTCTACACTTTAATTTGATTTTTAGTCATTACACTTGTGTTTCTAGGCAGGTGATCCTTCCTCTCTGTACCTCAATTATCTTCTCATGTCTCTTGTCTACCTCAAAGGAATACTGACACCCTCGTGGGACTGTTGTGCATGATCCCATTGTTCTAGATAAATGAAGAAATTAAAGATAATTCTGTTTTACTCTTTATAAATAAGGTCCCCATTGTGGGGTGAGGTGTGGCTTAGTTCGAGCTTTGACACCTATTTCTAAGACCTGAACATGAAACTAAAATTCAGAATACTGAGCAGCTTAAGTGCTATACAGGGGGCTTTTGCTTTAAAAATTATGTATTTTGATTTAAAATTACGTGTTTAATTTTAGTGGTGTAAATTTTAGAGGCAGTTATTTACAAAAGGGCCACATTGATTTTAGCCCAGTTTCAATAGTTAAGCAATTGACATTTCTAGTACCAGATGGAATTTGAGTATAGACAGAAATCTTGAGAAAATTCTACATTTAATGTTTTTCCTGTAATAATTTTACTAAATGTGTACTTAGTATAGAAGAAACATGTTTTAGGAAAAGCCTGTGTAAAGGATGTAATAAATATTGAAACAACATAACAACAAACTCCTTGTGTTGATTTTTAGTTGGGCTCAAAACAGTCCTTTCTCTGCTTAAATGATCATTATAACATGTCCTAAGGTCTTTGAACGTGGGGGATATATAAATTCAACAATGCAATGACACCTAGAAGCAAGTCTTCTGCACAGGAAGAAAATATCTCTCCTAATGAGATGGAAAACAAAGGGGAGGGAGTTCCAGAGACAAAGAGCTTGGTACGAACTGCCCTTAGTCCCCTGAGAGGTCAAACTCTTGCTGGCAAGAGAGAGCACTTTGGTTAATCCCTAATTGTTCTCTTGGTACTTCGCCAGAGAGATGATTTTTTTTTAGGGGAAGATGTAAGGGTTCAATCAGATTCAAGGATTCGAGAATTTGGTGGGGAGGGTCAATAATATTTGCTCCCTCATAACGTGACTGGAAACAGATCTGACTAGTAACTTCTCTGGGGGTCACAGTGGCAGATGTCCTAAGACCTGCCTTGCAATCGACCCACAGACTTCTTGTAGTCAGAGTTGCCTTGAGCCTCCCTGGATTTCTTTCTTAGAGGTCTTCAGATTCCAACCTGAGCTTGCTCATCACATGAGAGAGCTCCCTTCTTCCCTCATTTCTCCTTCCCCTCTTCACATATGATGCTCACTGTAGAAAAAAAACCACAGCAGAATCCATCCCCATGAGGCAGGGTTTGATGCCAGAAGTTCAAGTGCAAGAGATTGATCTACCTACTCTTTTAGCTCCATATCAATAATGTAAGGGACACTCATTACCCTCTTTGGGGAAGAGAATGAGGAGAGAGAGCTATCAGAGAATTTCTGAAAATTAGTCGAGAATAACTATGAAAAGCATAATCCTATTAAATTCAAGGAAAAAAAAACAACAACGGTGACTAAACAAGGTGGGGGAAGGAAAAGGACCTTGAAGTTTGGAGCCACTTTTTCATAGGGCTAGTGCCCATGACATGCTGCATTCCCAGCTCCGTTCTCATTCGGAGCTCTCACACACTTGGAGAGGGAGATATGGGGCAGCCCACAAAAGATTTTCCATTTGACACTGGGACCATTATTCCTTCCACTCACCCTCACCAACCAGGGGTTTGCTTTGTTCTCTGGGTTCCTCTATAAAGCAAGCCTGTGCCCATGGAGACCACGCCCAAGGGAAAGCTCACTGGGAACTGTCCCGCGACATGGCTTCTTCTGTAGCCACCTGCTCTCCTGACCACGTCTGATGATGTCCTGACGCATCAATATTTCACCCCAAACCGCAAGCTACTGCTCTCCGGCTTCAGGAGCAGTTCCACACGGGGGAGGGAGGGAGGAGGCACAGTCAGGAAGAATCTGGCCCATTATTATCCTCATTATTTATTTCTCACCCAGCACTCCAAAGTCTGCAAGGGAAAGAAGTATAATTCCCTTCGCATTTCAATCCTGCAATATTTACTCCAAACCAGAGACTCTGCCTGTTAATGTTCTCTCCTAGGAGCGCCACTTGCTTTGAGGCAAGTACCTTGGGGAAATAGAACACAAGGGGGAGAGGAAGGCAGAGGAGCGCTCAGGCCAGGCCTGTGCCGAGCACTTGGGCTGGCATAATTTACACACCTTGCCTAATGCACAGCACATGTCTCTGCTACAAAAGGCATTGGGTAGACGGGTGGTGTCTGCCTCACAGTGGGCCTGCTGTGTGCGTGTCAGCGATACTCTTAACGATGACAAAGTAGTTCATCAATAACTTTATTCCTAACACCCTTCTCCAGGATTTGAACGATAAAATAAAAATCACTTTTCATCCAACTCATCCCTCTGTGTGTTCCATTTCTGTCCTCCAGGCTGACTTTCTTGTGTCACTAAGGACCAGAAAAATTCTGGTTTCCAATGGGCTCCAGGCTCTTGCCAGGTCTGGAGTGCAGCTGGCAGGCTGTCCTGCATTGCTTTCTCTGAATGCACGTCTATTCTCATTAATGCCAAAATGGGGGAAATCCCAGGTTCTTATGACATGTAGGTCTCAGAGGGACCTTTCTATAGCCACTTATTTCAGGTGACTTCCACTTGTTATTCTTCCTATTTCAGGCGACACCAGGCACATAGCATTGCCAACACCTGAAGCTGCTTGGAGAGCAGGTGTGGTCAAGGAAAACTAGGCAGAGCCAGCTTTTGGTGATGTGTGTGTGGTACACCCAACTGTACTCAGGGCTTATTCCTGGCTTTGTACTCAGGGATCACTTCTGGTGATTCTTGGAAAACCATATGCAGTGCCAGGAATTGAATCTGGGTCTGCAATGTGCAAGGCAAGTGCCTTACCAGCTGTACTATTTTTCCAACTCCAAGTCATTTCTTTTAAAAAAAATATACTTACTTTATATGCCATATTTATGGAGACAGGTTACCCAAAAACAGTGATGTCATAAAAATAGCCTCCTACTTAGAATTAACCTTTAATAACATTTGGTAACTGTTTAAACATAACACAGATAATATTTCAAACATAAAATGATCTAATTAGATTTATTCATTAATCCATTTCTCATCTCCTCTGTCTTCCTCCCTACATACTTTCCTTCTTCTTTCTTTCAAAACATATTAATGTTAATATTTTGAAAGATGGGAACCTATCTTATAAGTTGCTTACCCTGAGCTCTCTTCACTACTCACCCCTTCCAGTTCTGGATGAATGTTTCCTTGGCAGGATTTGGACTTTTAAAGACACTGTGAGGCATTGCCAGGCACAGTGCCTAGTAATATGTATGCACTTAGTCCTCAATGAATTATATTTTATTACAACTTTTAAGGTATTTGCAAATGCCATATGCTTGCTTTGCATGCTGCAAATTTATGCTAAAGAAAGTTGCTTTATCTGAAATTTATGTCAGCTTTCCCTGAGGTAAATCCAACTTCTCACTTTCCGCAGCATGGCCGTTGGTGGCCTATCAGTAATATAAGGAGTTTTCCCTTTATTTATTGGATTAGCTTCTTGGCTGGCATTTTTATGGTTGTATTGAGCCTGTTGATTGTTTTTGGCCAAAGAACAAACTCCAGGCTAATGTCCACAGGGAAGTACAATTTGCACATTTATTTTATCCTTTCGTTGATATTTCAATTCCAAAAGCTCAAGGTTAGTTTGCTTAACTAATGCGTTATCCCTTGATCCCAGGTGTTTCCATATGACAGTGTTGTCTGGATTTGGCTCCTGGTGAGATACTCAAGAGTGCTAGAATGTACATGTCCTTACAAAATACTTGCAGTTCTATTGATGAGAGAGGTATAGCCAGTAGATTAAAGGAACAAATGATTATGTATTAGCAGATATAACTTACTGAATTTGAGTGTTTGAGTTTTCTGGTCCATTTTGTCTTCTGTACTGATGATGCTCCTATCCAGAGTCTAAGCAGTGATACAAGAGGAACCCACTCCACAACATCTTCCACATATTGGTATTGGAAAGGTTGAAAAATGTCTGTACTTAACTAATGTTACTGTATAATGTTAATAATGTTAATGTTGCTGCCATTTGTGTTATTTGTCTTTGCAGTAAATCAAAATGTGATGTCCAATGACAAACTTGCCATCACTTTTTTCTTTCCCTTGACTGCATGAATCCAAAAAAATGGCTTGGTCTATTTCAAATCCCAAGTTGTTATATGATTTGAGGGCAAAAAAGGAAAATGCCAGGCTCTCACCTGACTTAATTTGGGAGTGTCCACGACTAAAAAAATGCAAGCACAATATCATTGTGTAATTTTAATGGCCATGAGTTTCTGACTGCTCAATTTTTTGTCATGATGAACACACCTGTTGTTATTGAGTTGCTGGTTCTGACTGTTCTGAGGTGAAGTGAACTGTGGGGACTTGACCACAGTTTGGGCAACTATGTTTAGAGGTTTGGGATGCATTGCAAATGGAGTGCTACAGAGTCAGGACTAACTGGAGTTTAGTGGGAGGGGGAAAGTGTAGAAAAGGACAAGGGAATAGAGAATTATGGAAACATGGACTGATAGAAAAATGGGTTGGTAATCTGAATATGACAGATAGAAAAAGTGAATTAAGAGGAGATTTCTACAGAAGAAAATCTGAGTGAAAGCAGAGTATATATGTGGAAAAATGGACAGGTTTTTTTTGTTTGTTTTTTTGTGATTTTTGGGTTATACCTGGCAGTGCTCGGGGTTACTCCTGGCTCCATGCTCAGAAATTGCTGCTGGCAGGCACAGGGGACCATATGGGGCACCGGGCTTTGAACCGATGACCTTTTGCATGAAACGCAAACGCCTTACCCCCATGCTATCTCCCGGGCCCGACAGTTGTTATTTTTTTAAAAGAATAATAAGACCTAGAATGTGAACCTAAAATATAGCAAGTCATAAGAGAAAAACTAAGAGAAAATTAAAAAAGGAAATGAAAACCTAGATGTAGAGATCACAGAGGGAAGATCAGAGCAATCATAGAGGGAAGAAAAGAACAGAATTAAATTTAATTTTGGGGGAAAATGGTAGTTTTCGTTGAGGGAGATATAAAAAGGACATTAATTAGATATTCTAGAAAAAAACTGAAATGCAAATACATCTTTATTGAGTTTACAAAAATATTATTTATGTTTTCATTGACACCAAAACCCATGGAATGCAGACCACATAATCATGTTTAGAGGAGAAGAAAATTGACAAAAGCGATTGTTGCAATAGCTTGTTTTTCATTTTCCATTTTAGAGACAATTTAATAACAATTTGGCTTTGATGCTTTTATTTATTTTACTTCCGTTCTCAAGGGCCTATTGGATCCATGTCTGTTGTACTTGCCCGTTAGCATCATTTGTTTACAACTATGAGGGAACCTAATCTTTTACTTGAGTACATCAACCTCACTTTCTCTAGAAGGCCGAGTTTCTTTCTTTCATCTCCTGCTCCTCATCAAAAAATTGGCTGTGTGTCAATCTTTCCTTTCCTTAAAAAGTGTTTTCTTCCCCTACTGGTTATTCAATGGTGCTGATAAGTGGGACCTGCTATTTGTTTATTCAAAGAGAGTTGGTGGTGACGAGTATGTTTCCTGTATTGTGAAATTGGAACTCATCTGCACTCTTGTAAGGAGATATCAATCTTTTGTGTAATGCCAGATACTGTGCTTAATTGCCCTCTTGTAATGTGTTATCCCTGAGATGATCATCTGAGTTATTTCTTTGTTAACCTTTACACAGCCAATAACAAATTAAACATCATTATCTGAGTTTAAAATAGGCTGTAAATCTCTAAGCTCTGTAATACTCAGACACTTACAACCAGGGAGTCATAAAATGACATTAAATGACACTCTGAAACACAACCCAGAAAGTACTACAAATAAATGGGAAGAAAGCAGAACATCACCAAGAGAAGTTTATGGGGGAGGATCCATTTCTCTGAATTATGATGCATAGTCTACATATTAGTGCAATATTACTCTGCCATAGCCACTTAAGATGCACCTTTAAAATATTTCTATAGATTCCTATATCATCATCTCCTTATAAGACTGAACATTCCTTCCTCATGTATTGCTTGGAATATTTTAAGGAGTTTTGCTTCTGCCAAAGCACAACCTTCCCAATTTTCTTTATCCTAAACTCTCTGTCTGCTTTCATATGGATTGCCAGAACACCCAAATGTATCTGTCTCCTAATTATCTTTTCTTCTACTGTGTGGCATTGTCACTTGTATTTCCCTAGTGACATGTAAGCCCTTTCTGAGTAGGGTTATATCTCACTCTCATTCCACATATTCTATGTTCCTTGGCCTTCTATACATAAATTCTTCAGTACTGTCCAGTTCTGCCAGTGATGGTGATGGGTTGTGAGGAGGGGAAGGTAGGATGGGGTAGGACTATGAATACATAGGCAAAGGGAACTAACTATGGAACCAATAAATTCTCTGTAATCATAGTTGTACAGGGAATCTAATATGTAAGGTGGAGAGAGAGATGAAGAATAGAAGAGGAAGAGGAAAGAGAGAGAAATCTAGGGAATAAGTAAAACTAGAACCCAGCCTTAACAATTTGAATGTTCTTTCTATTATACTTCTTGTCCCATGGGAGGTGAGTAGATAACAATTTAGGGGTGTGTGTGTGTGTGTATGTGTGTGTGTGTGTGTGTGTGTGTGTGTAATTATAGAAACAATCATTATGGTTTTCGTGAGACTGTAGCTCTAAAACCTACCAGCATCTAAGGAATGAAAGTGGAACATGAAAGAATGTATTTTTGCTCAGGCTGGGCAGGAGTTCAGATTGGAGCAACATAAACTATACAGTGTGATCTAACTTGGTGTCTCCAGGATTTTGTGGTGACTCATCTCCACCAACTCTCATGTTAACACAGATTCTTTGCTCAGATGATGCCTTTTGAAAACAGTTTCATGTTAGAGCAGTAACATTTATTGGACACATAACATTTTCCACTTCTTGAAGTTTTATTCTGAAATCCAGTACTTTCCTTAGAATAGTGGATTTAGACAACACTTTAATATTGACTAGCACATATTACTACATAGTATTCTCCTACAATTAAAACAAGCTCAGATTTCACGTCATATCCCCGACGATCTTCATTCCTACAAAGGCCATCATATTTGTGTTCTTTTCTCACTCTAAACATATATTCTTCTCATTACCCACAGACAGAAGTTATTCTAACTTACATTTACATTACTTTATTTGTCAATGGCTAATATTTTTAACTTACATAATTTTTCTTTTTGGTGGATTTAGTTTACTGTCATTTTCTTCACTGAAAGTTTAGCTGTTTTTCTGTCTTTTTTTTTTTAACCAAAGAAAGCATTTGGGGTCATGCATTTTCCTCTGTGTCTGGTTTTGGTTTGGCCATGAGTTATAATGTGCTTCTTTCTTTCTACTTGTAATTTATTTATAAATACTCACATCTTAGACTTGATTTCTAAGTGATCAAATTTTTTATTAACATTAAATATATTGTCTTAAATTATTACATTTGTTTAGAAAATGTGGTTTGAATAATTTTTGCATTGGGTATAGATAAAAAGTACATTGAAACAACTGCCTACATTAATGTTGTTCACATTTTATTTAACTTTGATTATTTTGCTCTATTTTTAACTGCCAAAGAACAAGAAAGCTATGACAAAAATATATAATTACTTGTCAACTTATTTGAAATTTAAAATCTTTTAAATTTTATAATTTTATATTATAATTTATATAATATAATATATTTATAATTTATATAATATTATAAATTTTATAATTTAAATTTTATAATTTTGATTTGTATTTATATTCATGTTATGGCACATTTTATGAACATAAATATAAGCTCTATTATAAGCTCTATTATGAGAAATTAATCACTTTTGACTAGTTGCATACTTTTATCTTTATCTTTTGCCTTTTGGGGGTGATATGTTTATTTTTTGGTTTTTATTTGCTTCATGTTCTTTGCATATCTTTGTTTGTAATCTGCATTTGAGTTTTTAAGAAAATTTCAAGTAGTTTTATTGACTTCAGTTGACATATCACAAAATGAGCTATTTTTAAAAGATGGCAGTCATGACATCTAGTTTTTGTTAAATGCAGTTGGATATATTTTGATTAATATGAATATCTCATTCAATCATCCTAATGGAAGAATTTAACTTCTTTCCAATTATTATTATTATTATTATTTTGGGGGCCACACCCGGCAGTGCTCAGGGGTCACTCTTGGCTGTCTGCTCAGAAATAGTTCCTGGCAGGCACGGGGAACCATATGGGACACCGGGATTCGAACCAACCACCTTTGGTCCTGGATCGGCTGCTTGCAAGGCAAACGCCGCTGTGCTATCTCTCGGGGCCCTCCAATTATTATTACAGTAGATGCCATTTCATATCTTTTTTGGAGGGCACACCCAGTGATGCTCAAGGCTTACTCCTTGCTCTGCACTCAGGAATCATTTCTGGTGGTGCTTGGAAGACCAAGCAATTCAATGCTGGGGATTGAATCAGGTCTGAAAATAAAGCACTTTACCAGCTCCACATATCTATTTTATTGTGTATTAACTGTTTTCTTTTATTTTAGTCTTAAATATTTAAAAAATATATATTTGCTATTACTTAAAATTAAGAAAAATCACATCCTTTTATAGTTCACATCTGTGAGTGAAATTGCATATTTATTTCTGTCTAAAACACATGATTTAGGTAGAATAACTTGGCCTGTACATCAACCTTTTTTTCTTCTTGTACCATTTCTTAGCCTCTCCACATCATAAACTTCGCTTTTATAATCAAATTAGTATAATTATTTTGCATTATATATTCAACTTAAATAATAGTTTTAGCATTTTTATTTAAGACTTGAGTCATATTTATATTGATTTCTCTTTTAATTGCTTTTTGTATCTTTACTAATTTTTTCACATAACCTATATTTTTTGTGGGCGTGACGTACCTGATTTTCTGCCCAGGGATCATTCCTGTCAGAGCTCAGGGGCCCATATGTTGGGATGAAACTGGTCAGTCATGTGCAAAGCAAGTGTTCTATCTGTACTATCTCTGGCCCATAAAATATACTCTTTAGATATTTTAATTTAGTTTTTTTGCAGGGAGGACTAGGGATCTACAACATCCAAGAATATTCAGGGCCATTGTACTCAGTGTTGGACATTGAACCAGGATCACAGCCACAGTCTGGCCAAATTTTGCTTCGTTTATAAAAAGTTGAATTAAATATTCAATAATCTTGTCAGGAAAGTTAAGCAAAGGCTATATTTTGCAATGTTCATTTATCGAAGAAACTTTCCTTCAGGTATTTATAAAATATTGCCTAGAGGACATTTAGTTCTTATCCATTTCTATTTTGAAATATGTTGACATTGTCATACATATTATGTCTTTCACTATACTCACTTATCCTTTCCTTCTGGTATAGACAATTCTGTGTCCCACAAAGTGCTTTCAGTGCTTGTTTGTCTACTACGTGGAGATTTAACTGAAGGTATGCCATGATGTTGGCAGTTAGAACAGTTAAGGTGACTTTTGTAGATTCGGATATGTATGGAGGCAGATGTACAGAAGCAAATTAATTTGAGATATTTTTTAAAAGCAACTTTCTGACTTTCTGGAAGATTAATTGTTGCTATTCTCTCTGAATTTTATTTTAAGAAGGCAACAGAGATGACATAGTGAACTATGAGTGGGAATCTATTTTGAACTGGAAGTCAGCTGAGAGATTCTTGGAATGCAGATATGACAAGTTCATAAATGAGCTCTAATGGGTGACATTTGCAAAATTGATTTGTAGTTTACACAGTGATATTTTTCTTGTCTCTCAGCTCATGGTTACAATGCAGATATACATAATAAGACTGAAGGGTTTGCTTGAAGATGTAAGTGTCCATTATGACATTATTCCCTGATTTTAAATTCAGTAAACTTTCTACTTTGCTGATGTAGTTTGAACCTTAGAGCTCTATAGAAGTCCTTGAACTGTGTGTGGTGAGGTGAGATAAGGAGTAGTGAGAAGAGGTAGTTAAACTACAGGACATTCACTTTATCCACAACACTACCCTGCCAATTTATTATACCATGTAATTTTAAAATACAGAATTCTTGGGGCTTTTTTTTGGGAGGGGGTCACACCTGGCCGAACTCAGGGGTTACTCCTGGCTCTATGCTCAGAGGTTGCTCCTGGCAGGCTCAGGGGACCATATGGGATGCTGGGATTCAAACACCAATTTTCTGCATGCAAGGCAAATTCTCCACCTCCATGCTATCTCTCTGGCCCCCAGAATTCTTCTTTAAAAATTTTTATTGCTAAAGTATAATGCTTGAAAAGGAGTTAATGTTATCACTAATTAATGAACTTCATAATCTAGTAACTTTAATATTAAAGATGCTCAAATTTTCTCCACTCTATTATTCTAGAGTCTAACCCCACTAAATTAAGTAGAACTGAAAATCATGTATCTATATATGTCACTTCTCTCCTGTCTTGTCATTTTTTTACCTTTCCTTCCTTTAATTCTCCTTTCCTATTCTTCTTATTTATTATTTGATTTTTATAACTTTTTATTTCAAATATTTTATTCTTGGTTTTACTTATATTTTCTAATTTGTAATTGTAATATTCTTCATGATGTTTCTTTTCTTTCGTTTCTCTCCATTAAATTGTCTTGTGTGTGTGCGCACCCACACGTGTGAGAGTGAGAGTATATGATGCAAGTAGCTTTTATTGAATGAAATTTGCTAGAAAAATGTGAGAAGAAAGAAAGAGGATAATGATATTTAAGAAACCAGCCATGCAGCTGAAATCTGGCAATCTCAGGAAGGTGAGCCAAGTCTCCATCCTGCAAAAGCCATCATCCATAAAAGCCTACTGCACCCATCATCCATAATCACAACTTTTCCTAATGGCCCTGATTTACTACTCCTCTGAGACTCTCTGCAGATACACCAATCTGGCCAAAACTTTAGGTACGCTGGTATTTTTGAGTTGACATCACCAGGACATTTTTGGAGTGAGTGAAGGCACCTTCTTCTCAACCTCTTGTACTTCTGGAAGACCTGGCAGCCAAAAAAACACACCCCACAAAAGCAGTAGTATCAGCAATAGTGCTTTGAATTCTTAAACTACACAGTCACATTTGAGGCTGCGTGACAACTTTATTTTAATGAATACTGTGATCCCCATAAAAATACATCAGTTTAGATGCTGGCATATAGCTAATGTCATTTAATGTTCAAAAACAGATGAAGTAACAGAATGGTCAGCTAGCAACAATAGCTTATTAAACTTTCTAACAATGACTTAATGACCTCATTGGAGATACAGTGATTTTCACAAGTTTACTTGTTCCTTTTCTCCCTTCCTTTTTTCTTTTTTTATTGACTTTTTAATTTTTTATTATATATATATTATTTAAACACCTTGATTATTACATAAATGATTTTGTTTGGGTTTCAGTCATGTAAAGAACACCACCCATCACCAGTGCAACATTCCCATCACCAATGTCCCAAATCTCCCTCCTCCCCATCCAACCCCTGCCTATACTCTAGACAGGCTTTCATACATTCTCATTATTAGGATAGTTCACAATGTAGTTTTTCTCTAACTAAACTCACCCCTGTTTGTGGTGAGATTCATGAAGTGAGCTGTAACTTCCAGCCCTTCTCTCTTTTGTGTCTGAAAATTATTATTGCAAGAATGACTTTCATTTTTCTTAAAACCCATAGATGAGTGAGACCATTCTGCGTCTTACTCTCTCTCTGACTTATTTCACTCAGCATGATAGATTCCATGTACATCCATGTATAGAAAAATTTCATGACTTCATCTCTCCTGACAGCTGCATAATACTCCATTGTGTATATGTACCACAGTTTCTTTAGTCATTCATCTGTTGAAGGGTATTTTGGTTGTTTCCAGAGTCTTGCTATGGTAAATAGTGCTGCAATGAATACAGGTGTAAGGAAGGGATTTTTGTATTGTATTTTTGTGTTCCTAAGGTATATTCCTAGGAGTGGTTTAGCTGGATCATATGGGAGCTCAATTTTCAGGTTTTGAAGGAATCTCCATATCGCTTTCCATAAAGGTTGAACTAGACGACATTCCCACCAGCAGTAGATAAAGAGTTCTTTTCCACATCCCTGCCAACACTGTTTATTCTCATTCTTTGCGATGTGTGCCATTCTCTGTGGTGTGAAGTGGTACCTCATAGTTGTTTTGATTTGCATCTCCCTGATGATTAGTGTTGTAGAGTATTTTTTCATGTGTCTTTTGGCCATTTGTATTTCTTCTTTGAGAAATCCTTCATTTCTTCTCCCCACTTTTTGATGGGATTAGTTTTTTTTTTTTTTGTATAAGTTCTGTCAGTGCCTTGTATATGTCCTCCCTT
>PVKC010028330.1:0-15476 GCA_004027635.1 Crocidura indochinensis
TTCATAGTTCCTGTGTTTGATGTCACATTTATGCAAATACCTTTTTAGAAACAGAATCCAGCATGTGAATAATAATAAAAATTAAGAAACAACAATTATATCCATTTATTACATACCTATGTATCCTTGAAAGAGGGTTTTCAATTAGTTTGCTTTTGAGTTTTGAGTCACTGAAATTGGCAATGCTCTGGGGTTACTCCTGACCTAGTTCAAAAATCACTCCTGATGGATTCAGGGGATAATATGACATGCCAGGTATCAAACCCAAAATTAGCCGCATGCAAGGCAAATGCCCTACCCTTAATCCTAGCATATTCCTGTGGTTGGGTCTCTAGATGCATTTTGATTATCTATCAGCACTTATGTAGACATTAAAATACTCAGCTCTATTAATAGAGATTGAGTCTTCCTCAATGTATCATACACACACATACACACAATTGCTATATGAATAAATGCTATGATCTCATTCACTATTTGAGACATCTTTGAAATTTATGATTTCTATATATACCCCAAATTCCTTTGGGAAATTTCTTGAGTTACTTAACTCCATAGTAGCAGCTGGCACTTTTAGAGTATGTGTCATATATGGATACTGTGCTACACAACCCCAAAGGCATTCTTATTTAATCCTTAGCACACCCCTGGGAGTTTGGTATTATAATTATCATTGTCTCTATTCTTAAAATCTAATGAAATTTAGGGGAGTTAAGCAATTTGCTTAAGGTTGAAAGTTGAAATCCAAAAGTTAAATTGACTTAGGCTGGATTGTTGAATTTTACATCTGACTTTTTCAGCCTTTTCACTAAAATTCTGAACCAGAAATGAACCAAAGAAAAATTCTTGGTCTTTTAGTAGTGGATTAAAAACTTTTTGTCTCAGAGGGCCCCCAGGGATTTATAAAACTTTCAGTTCTTCATATCTTGTATCTTCTACATGAGGTCCTGACCTTGGATTTCCAAATGAGAGAGTGAATATTGGAAGAAAAACATCCCTACCATTAGGTGGACCACAGCCTCCTCTATAAAAAAGTAGCTGTGGGCAAGTCAATGATATTTTTCTTGCTCTAAAATGCACAGTCCTTCTGTAGCAGTAATCTTGCAGTTCTACGCACAAGCCAGTACAATCCCAGGATTCAATTATGAAATTTCACCTTTACATAGCTCTAGGGGAGAAAACTATATTAATTAAATTTAATTATTATTGAATTTGCCAAACTCTTTCTCTGCTTACCAGGGGCATCTCCAAAAAGAGCAAGTTTTCTGCGAGAACAGTACACTGTGTATATAAGATGGGAAGAGGGTATAAATCTCTCACCCTATCTCCCAACTTCCACTTAGCCTGTTCACTTGATCCCCCTAGACTAAGTTACGCTTTTTTGCCTAAATTCCCACAATAGTTTTTGCAAGCAAGAGCCTTCACAAAAGAACAGCACACATGTGAACTGAAGAAAGAGCTCTCTGTCCTTTCCAGCTCCCTCCCAGATGTCTAGCAGTAGAAACCAGCTGTCTGGAGAATGAAAGCCTGGTTTCTGAGGGGTGTTCAAACAGAGGAGTGTAGTCATTTTTCTGGGTCCCTATAGAGAGAATTCTTGCATTAGGAAGAATATTGGAAGATGAGATTGCAAAAGTTTGAAGTATGATTCTTCAGTTATATAAGAAACTGCTAGGTTGAAGTGTAGTACAGACTCTTAACTACTAAGATGTCCAAACAAAAGGGAAAATGATGCCTTCCCCTCCGTTTATTCTGAGTATAATTTATAAAGGTCCCCAGCATCTTTGTCACTAAATCAGATCACTAACCACAGTAAGAAACTGATTTGATGATTTGATTTCTTTGTCGAGTTGTTTATCTATAATTCAGCCCTGTTTCAGAGAAGCTCTGAGGTGACTAATGCAAATTCAACAAAGCAATAGTGTTAAAAATGAAATAGACCTACAAAATCTCCCGAATCTTTAAACCCAAGGTCTCCTTCCTAGAGATTTGTGTGGAGCAATACTGACATCCGGTGGACAAATAAGTTATACCTGGATGGAGATCTCATTTGCTCCCAAACTAAAGCTTAAAACGGGGAAAAAATAAATTGAGCCGTTCAATCTGGGGCACTTCTGAATTGCAAGGAAGACTTGAACTTTGTGTCTTCATACTTTCCTCTGTCTCCCTGCTTGTAACTTTCATGTGTGCAGACAGAATTTGCTCATGTAGAGGGGAAAATTCTCTCTCCTGCCTGACCTATAAAATGGAGCAGTAATAAACTACCTGTCAAATTGGAGTCTGCTATGAGTTGCCATAGGAAGCATAGTGTGTGAGGATGGCTATAAGCACACAGAGGCAGGGAAAGGAGAGATGTTACTTATGGAGTATCATAAGTCAAACAGAACAAAGGAAGGAAACCTGAAAGAATGAGGACGGATTTATGTTTCAAGTCAGGGATCAGAGAACAGAGATCTGTACTGAGACATATTTGCTTTGGGGGTCACACAACATCCTGAGTACAACGGGGGTTCTCAGATATTTGATTACTCTGAGTAATCAAATAAACAAGTTCATTGGTTTATGCAATTCTAGGCATTTGTCCTAAAGGGTCTTCTGATTAAGGTTGAGGAGTCAGCCCACCTTTGATCCAGGAGTTGCTTCTCAAGTTTGCCTCTGGAGACTACCAAGAATGATAAACTGGTCTCAGACCAGAATGATCTTACTGGTCTGAGAGCAAAAAGGACAAAAGAGTAAACAATTATTAGAGACTCACTTAGCATCCACTCAGACCTCTGTAATTTATCTTAAAATTTAGAGGTTTCATTAGCTGATCCCTGCCTGAGCAGTGACTGACTCACAAGATCAAGTAGTGAACAAGGAGAGAAGAGACAGCAAGAGGTGGCGGCTTGCAAGATCATAGTTTAGGTTCCTTTATTCTGCCAGGTCTTCACAGCCAAAGTTGTCAGTGACCAATCAAAAGCAAACAAACTAAAAATGTTATGTATGGGCCTCTTCCATAATATGTATACACTACAGTATTTTAAATTTTTATTTTTAATTATGAGAACAAAGATGCAAAGAAAGAGGACAAGATAAAGTTACAGTGAAAGTATATTACCCATAAATAGAATTCTCAGAAGTTCCCTTGTTGATATCTTAACTTTGAACTTTCAGCCAAAGAACATTAATAAAAATAAAACAGAACCCATGTACAATTAACTCTGTCCCTCAAGTCCCCAGATTGTAATACATAATATTTCTTAGCAGCACACAAAGCAATCTAAAGCCATAAAACTATGTAACTCCTTAAACATTGAAGGCATAGGGCCCGGAGAGATTGCACAGCGGCATTTGCCTTGCAAGCAGCCGATCCAGGACCAAAGGAATCCCGGTGTCCCATATGGTCCCCCGTACCTGCCAGGAGCTATTTCTGAGCAGCCAGCCAGGAGTAACCCCTGAGAACCGCCGGGTGTGGCCCCAAAACCAAAAAAAAACAAACAAAAAAAAAAACAAAAAAAACATTGAAGGCATAGTACATTTTTTACATTTCCATGCACATGCATATTAAAGTTATCCTCAAAAGTTTAAGTGGGTTGTTTTTCTTAAGAATTAGAGTCAAAGGAGTACATTAAAAATGGTGTTAGATGGGGCCTGGGAGATAGCATGGAGGTAAGGCGTTTGCCTTTCATGCAAAAAGGTCATCGGTTCAAATCCCGGTGCCCCGTATGGTCCCCTGTGCCAGCCAGGAGCAATTTCTGAGCATGGAGCCAGGAGTAACCCCATAGCTCTGCCGGGTGTGACCCAAAAGTCAAAAAAAAAAACAACAAAAAACAAAAAACAAAAACAGTGTTAGAGTGGCAATTATTGTTTGCATAGGCCCACCAAAATATGAGGGACATGGAAAGGAAAAACCTTGGCCAAAATACAAGGAGACCCTACCCCTGAAGTTTCCTGGGATAAGACCAACTCTTGGCTCCAGGCAAACTAGTTCATCCAATCCAGGTCATTGTTTGTAGTGTGAATACACTTTTATTTTTCACACAATGTACACTACAGTTTTGATACTTTATCTAAATTAAATAAAATTTTAACAAAAAGTAACATTCAGTATATAATTATCTTTATTAATACTCTAGAAATTCATTATATAGGAATTTCTTTTATTATTTAAAGCTTTATTATTCAATATATTGATCAGATTATGGGACCAGAGTAGTGACGCAACGGTAAGGCATCTGCTTTGTCTGCACTAGCCTAGGAGGGACCGAGGTTCGATCCCCCACCATCCCATATGGTCCTCCAAGCTAGGAGCAATTTCTTAGTGCATAGCCAGGAATAACTCCTGAGTGTCACCGGGTGTGGCCCAAAAACAAACAAACAAAATCCCAGATTAATACAGAGTTAGCAAAGTAATTATTTTAAAATATTGCTCAAATAATTGTATTACTATTTTGTGGCTCTATCATAGAAAAATGTATGTTAAATGAATCTAGATTTTATTAAATGACATGTTTACATTTTTGTACAGATAAACCTTATTCTGATTCAAATAGCAATTCATTATTTTGCAACTCTCAACAGTAAAACAGAAAATTATTTGCAATATTTGAAATGTTTGAGACTTGAACTATAATAAGATAAATTTGAGTCAATTTCTTCCTAAAACTGCAATTAGCACAAAAGAGCCTAAAGTCTTGTAACAACAGTAATAGGGTAATATTATAAGATAATTTGGGACTGTTACTAGAAAATTGTTAATTCTTAAAATGACACGAACACATAAATTGTTAGTGCAATTATTTCATTCTTCTTCCTCCATAAAATACAATAATGTCAATGTTATAACCAATAATAAATTAAGGGGTGTGCATGTGAATTTATTTAACGATTTTACTACATCTTTTGTGCAGATGGGATGCAGTCTAGATTAAAATAAAGGTCTGTGAAATTCAAGGATTGCTAAAATGTATGATTAAGAATATAATGCAGGGCCCAGGAGATAGCATGGAGGTAAGGCGCTTGCCTTTCATGCAAAAGGTCATCGGTTCGAATCCTGGTGCCCCATATGGTCCCCCGTGCCTGCCAGGAGCAATTTCTGAGCATGGAGCCAGGAGTGACCCTGAGCACTGCCGGGTGTGACCCAAAAACCAAAAAAAAAAAAAAATGAATATAATGCAACCTGTCTGCATATGGATTCTCCTGTTAGCAAAGTGTCCTATGCACACTTATGCACTTATGCATAATCCCCACAACCACCAAGAGTACATTCAGCATCCTTGGAGTTATGTTAGGCTTCACTTCTCACAAACCATTTCTCTCAAGGTCTAAAAGCCCAAACCATAAGAGAACAAAAAAGAGAAGAAAAAAAGAAAGAAGGGAATTTTCTGTATCTATTCTATTGATTTTATTTTATAAAATATTTCTATAACAGATTAAAAACTACTGTCATAAGCAGAAATTATTTAAATTTTTTTCTTTTCCTTGTGTTTTGGGTCACACAGGGCTTATGAGACAATGCAGTGGCAAGATAAAACACAGAAGCTCTTGAACACAAAAAGGATACTCACTAACCCTTTGTGTTATCTCCCCAACTTGCTTCCTATTTTATTTTTGAGCCACTCCCAGAAATGCTCAGGAACCTACTATTGGCAAGTTCAGGAGATCATATCAGGTTCTGGGAATTGAACTCACATCAGCTGCAAGAAAGACAAAAACCCTTCCCACTGTACAATTGCTCCACACTGAATATTTTTGAGTGTTAAAAAGCAACATTTTAAATACTGAGACAGGGACTGGAGTAATAGTGTTGTGAGTGACATGTTGATGGGATTGTCTAAATATAGTATTTAGAAACCCAACCATCAATAACTTTGCAAGCCATGATTCTTTACTTTAAAAAATATTTAACATCATAGTTTTTAAAATTTCCCTCCTGCTGTGGCCTGCATAGATTCGATATTTCCCATATTTCTGCCAAAGTACATTTAACATTCCAAATATGTGAAAAATAATTAAGGGACTTAATTGTCAACAGCTTCTTACAATCACTCAGTAAGTGTGTATTTTACATATCCTACATGATTTAGTCTAAAGATAAAATGTTAAACAAACCAGTATTCCTATACAAAAAGCCCATAATCTTGTGGTGTATTTCTGTCAAATGTTGCATAGTTTTGTATATATCTTATAATCTCTTAGAAAGAAGCAGGGAAGCATGGGCCAACTTGCATTAGTTACTCAAAAAATAATGAAGAGCAAAAGAGAGAAATGGCCTGGTAAATGCAGACTGCAATGCAAGGAAACTTGAGGTGACAGGCAGGGTTTTCAAGACAACTATGATAGAAAGATCTGATCCTGCTGGGAAAAAAATAAGAACTCTCACTGTGATGAGGAGAAAGATAATCTGGCACCCAGAGTTCCCTCATGTAAGCAGAAATATTAAATATAAAATCAGGAACTTCAAGAAACTATGCAGAAAAGAGAGTGCTTGATTTATACTCACTGAGAAACTGAAGGACTAAGGTATTTTATGTGAATGGTACTTAAAAGGGCTGAGAATTTCTGTTATCTTATTGTTTCTGGACATATTGTTACATGGTAGGAAGACAAAGACAATATTCAGTAGAGCAAGAATGATTTGACCAATAATTCCTCAATGGACAGATAAAAGAGAAGTGGTCTTTACTTTATGAAAGATTATGATGATTTGGTACCCAGTTCTCACTGTTGACCAAGTTTTCTACCCTTTTCCCATTTTTATTGATGAACCAGCATTTACAATACTTTCAATAACTGTTATTTGCATATATCATTCCAACACAACATTCACTACCAGAATGCCCACTTCTCTTCACCAATAACTCGGGGATCTCTTTTATCTCCACCTCCAATTAGATTGGTTTGGGTCTTTGGACCAAGTTTCTAGTTCTGCTAATTATCATTTGTTGTTTTCACTGTATTTCTTCATATCACTAATATAAGAGAGTGTTCTGTGTCTTTCCTTTTTTATCCTTCAGACTTCACTGAACATTATGTCTGCTATTTTCATTCATCTAAAAGCAAGTTGTTTAACTTACATTTTCTCATAAACAAGTAATATTCCATGTACTACTACTTACAGACAAATGATAGTATATACTATATATAGTGTATATGTAACATCTCTTTATATAGTCATCTATTTGGGGTTCTTGGGTTGTTTACAAATCTTGACTATTTATTGTACTGCAATAAATTTAGGAGAACAAATATTTTGCTAGTGTCTTTGAATTCTTGGAGCATCAGTGTACTTGGTACCAAGTATATCTTAGTATCTTAGTATCAAGAAGTGAAAGTGCTAGCTCATATGAAAGCTCAATTCATTTTTTCAAAAAATATTCATACTGTTTTCCAAAGATGTTGACAAAGATTTCCTATTAGTGTAAGGAAGATGGTAGAGGTTTCCAATTTATGATGACTCTGTTTCTTATTTTCTTACACCTATTATTCGGATTTTATTAATCTTCAAGTATTATTTATATGATTATTACCTAATAGTAAATATTTTTCTTAAAACAAAAATGCATGCAAGTTGCAAGAACAAATACATAAAATGGAAAAAAGATCTTACATCTTAGAAGTTGATATATCAGATGGTTATGTATGAAGAAAATTAATTTCTCTAAAAGTATAACTAAAGATGTTGGTTATTGTTGTTGAACCTTTCCCATTTATATAGCTCTTATCTATACAACTATCAAAAGCAGAACATGAAGAAGGAATGTATATACTTTAGCAGAGCGAAGGAGAGTGAAATGATGAACTGAAATACAACATTTACAGCCCCACTTTATGAAATATTTCATTTTACAGACATCAACTACTTTATGCAATATCTCATTACACTAAGATATGTTCTCTTCTGAGTCTATTGTAGATGAAGTAGAAATATGTCCCTTATGGTATTGACATGATTGGCTATCTGTAACTAAACCTAAAAAAAATGTGTTTTAAGGAGTTTAAGAATACTGTAAATTAAAATTGTGGATATGTTTATTTCATACCATAATCATAGCATATTTCCTTTTTCTTTCTTTAGGCCAATAAAATATTGGCCTAAATAGTCTGCAATTTAATTATCACCTTTTTGCTTCACTTCTTACTGGCATAATAGAGTGCATTGAGAACTTGTCTATGAAATACATCTAGAACACAAATATCCCAATTTTTATACCAACTGCCTTTGTTTAGAAAGATGATTAAATTTCCCTAATTTTTTATTTACTTTTATCACTACATGTTATAAATAAAGCAAAACAACATAAATGTTCTATTAGAACAAAGTATCTCAAACTCAGCATAGATCATTAACATTTCAGGGCAGGTAATTCCCTACTTTGTAGTGAGTCTAGACCTTAGGGGATGTTTAGCAATATCCCTGGCCTCCACTGACTATATGCCAGTGACATCTGTTCTCCCAAAGGCAACAATCCAAAACGTCCCCAGATATTGCCAGGTGCCCCCTATGAAGCAGAGTCACCCCTACTGACAATGATAGAACATTAATAGGAAGACATAAGTGAGTCGGGTTTCCCTGACATGTGGTCAACAGCCATCCTCAACAGAGGCCAGTGTTTCTGGACAAGATCTCCTTATGTAAGCATCTCAAATGCAGCAAATTGGATATTCAGCTCTCCTGTGGTCAAAAGTAATGACTAGGGCCAGGTGTACACACAGAGTTTCCTCTCTCAATACATAAGAACAGTTTTATTTTTGTTTTTTAATTAACCCCTGCTCCACTACCTTTAATATATCTAATAATGTTGTCAAGGAAACAACCACCAATGAGTAGATAAAGGTCAGGTGGAGATCATTTGACCTTGGCTCCTTTCTTTTGTTCCCAGGAGCAAACATGCACACACACACAGAAAGACTCCTTAAATCAGTACTAGCCGCATGATTATTGTATCTAAATGAGAAACTCACAGACTCTAATCTCCTGCTCTTACCTGGTTAAGAACCAAAGAGACACATTTCATTTGCTTCACCAGATCAAATAAGAGGGAGTCTGGCAATAGCGATAAACCCCAGAGATCAGCTAAATTGTGTCCCAACTTGACATTTATATGAGTACACGCCTCTCAATCACTGGAGGTGATTAGATTAAATGTATTTTAGTATGCGCTTCATGCACACACACATCCCTAAAGACCTGGGGACGGGGTGGATTGTGACTAATACCATCACTGCTTTTATTCAAATATTTTATATTGCCAATATGCTGCCTAAAACATTACTTAGGATGGAGAACTGCCTTTCAACAAAGCACACACAAAGCCTTCTGCATTTCAAAATTATTAACATTTTCACACCCGCCCTAGCTTAGATTCTGAGCAAATATTTCTGCCCTTGGGGACATGTGATCATGGTTTTCTATCTGGGCATCTTCCCACATGGCATACTCTACCTCCAGAGACTGAAATCATTTTGCTCAGAGATTTTGATTTACTTCATTAACTTCAGAAACCTCAGGAGAAGGCTTGAGACAGTGCATTGGAATGCAGGCTGACAGCATTGAGTCTCCAGGGTGTATGGAAGAATGGAGAAAGGCCCTTCCCTACCTCTCTGTTCTATGTTGAAACTGACAATATTGGTGCTTTATAAAATCCCAAATTAAAGCTGAAATGCCAAGTACCAAGTCACAAACAGCTAACCAAAACCTACCTCTTCTTCACCCTGGTATGAATAAATTCACATTGATGGCTGCCAGGGAATATTTAATTTGTCACGGAATAATTTGTTCTTAAAAGGGGAGTCAGCAGTCACTAAGAATTTTGTATCTGATCATTTAATGAATGGATATAGAATCCATCTCGAAATGCACTCTTTATTGGCATGAAAAGGGAGGAAACTAGGGTAGTGTTTACTTTTTTAAACTGTTAAATTATGTTCCAGATGTTTTTGTGTTGACTTAAGATTCTAAGTAGCAGTTCAATGTTAAGAATTTTTTGTTTGTTTGGGGAGCACACCTAATAGTACTCAAGGGCTACTTCTACCTCAGTGCTTGGGATTCAATCTTGGTGGTGATGAGGGAGCCATGCAGTGTTGAGATAGAACCAAGGCATCCAGAATGCTTTTTTTGCATGACAATCAGTTTAACTATAACTCTGGCCCAAATGTTATGAATTTGACATTTATCCGTAGTCAGATGGAAATTATACTCTTGTTTCCAGGAATTTATATGGTTTCCTTGATTCCCTGCCTCCTCCTTTGTTCTTTATGTATTATTTAATTGATAAATAAGTTATGACCATTCATCCTCTACTTAGCAAGCCTGTTACAAATACTCTGCTTGTCATCATTGGGTCAGACTCTATTTCAGAACATGTGTCACAATTCTAATGCCCCAAAATAGCTGCATGTGTCTAGCAAGCACAAAACACAAAATACTTTGAAAAGAGAAATCATGACTAAACTTCCAATATTGTATTTTACTACATAAAACTACTGTCAAGGCCATGGAAACTCCATGATTCATTTTTTTCCTTGCCTATATCCACATTTCACTTCAATCCACAAAGAATTTCAGCCAACTTACTAAAGTATATACATTTCAAAAGACAAAGTCTATACATTACAAAAGAAGATAAGAAAACCGGGGAAAAGCTAAATAGAGATAGAAGTTAAGAGAAATCTAAAGTAAAATGATGAAATATAGATGCACACGACATGATTGTCTATTTGCAAGTGGTGAATCCGCCAAATGGTTTCAATATTTCCCAAGATGGTACCAACAGAAAGAAAGATGGTATCATCAAAAAGAGAAAACAGGAAGTTATGAGATTAAAAGCAAACTATTGAAGAACAAATTCAACAGTTGGATGTTAAATTTTGAGAGTTACCCTTCATTTGATGCCTCCTAAGGAATCTGAACCCATTTTTTTTCACCTTCTTAATCTTTATCCAAGCAACAGCTAAATCTTCCCAGGTAGAGCAAACATATTTGGTAAAAAATAATCGCCGGGTAGAGAAACTTGTAGACATCATCCAATAAATCATAGCACTACTATTTTTTTTTTCGTTTTTGGGTCACACCTGGCAGCGCTCAGGGGTTACTCCTGGCTCTATGCTCAGAAATTGCCCCTGCTAGGCTCAGGGGACCATATGGGATGCCAGGATTTGAACCACCAGCCTTCGGCATGCAAGGCAAGTGCCTTACTTCCATGCTATCTCTCCAGCACCACTACATTTTTTTTACTTCTTACTCCTTCTTTCTTAGAATTTTGTTACAAAAACATGCTTTATTTTTGTCTCTTTCTGCAGTTTATTCTTAACAATCCTGTCAAATAGAAAAAGATATTATTACTCTATGTACTTACTTTTCATCTGCTTACAATCTCAGAGAACTAACTCCCAAATCAATATGTTTTGTTTTAACCAGTACCCCTGGTACTATAAAAAAACATAGTGACACATATAACTATTATATTAAAACTTATAATAGTAGCTATTTTTGAACACTGATTACAAATGCAAATTCTGAGGTACAGTGTGATCAAGTGACAACATAATAGAATAATTATAATAGATCTTTTAAATAGATGATAAAGAGCCATAATTTTTAAATTTACACTACAATTTCCACAACAATTGTCCAAAACCTGCACTGATTTTTATTCACTACTTCCTACAATACCTTTGTCCTACCTAATATCTGTCCTCAAAAATCCTTTTAGGGAGGCAAGGAGAATGAATACCATGGGAAAAATCAGGTTACAGAGAGTAATGATGAATATTACATGCTCTTATAAAGAATGTCTTCAAAGAAGAGGAGACTTGCCAACATTATTGAGTAATGATCTCTAACTACAGTATTAATAGCAGCATGAAGTAAGGGAGAAAACATATACAATGACATCTTCATATTTCCAAATCATTTAAAAAGTCAAGAACTAGTCCCAATTTATCAGTAACTGAAACTTTTAATATCATTAGACAACAAATTTCCCAAAGTACTTAAGTTAATAAAATCATAGAAGTAGAAGTTAGTAGAAAAGAAGAAAAATAAATGGTTTAATAAATTCTTGTACATCCTATCATGTCTATTGACTTTTAATATGAATGTGGAAACTGGGCTAGGCAATCTATTGTCTCACTTATTTAACAGCCTTGGCAGAGCCTCAATAAGCTGCACATGTTTCTACAAAATAATCTCTGACTAATCATATCTGGGACAAGTCTTATAAACACCTCTCAACGTGGTCTCCTGGGACTCAAATGTGGGCAGAAATCATTTTGGTGTATAGATTGTCATAGTCCCAAAACCTTCCAGCCAGTACTTTATAATTCAATTAAAGGAGAATTATATATCAAGAAAATTTACAATGGGAAGGAGGTGCTTAATAGAATGAGATAAATATAGAATAATGTCATATGTTGGATAAAAAGAAAGTAAAATATAGTGTGGAGATGATATCCAGTGACAATAGAGATGAAGATTAGGAGGACCAATCCAGGTAGGAAGCTTGCCACAAAGAACAGAGTACAGTAAGATTAGAGAAGGATCTATTATGAAAGGGACATTCCTGGCACCCCTTCATTAACAGTATTGCAAATCACAATATTAAAAAAGAAAAGAGAGAGAGAAAGAGAACATGAGAAAAAAATGCCTGCCATAGATGCAGGGATCTATGCCATAGATGCATAGATGCAGGGCTGCCACTCTGGGGAGAGTGGGTGGGATGGAAGAAGGCATTAGGAAGGGTAAAATAAAAACTGTTGACATTGGTGGTGGGAAATGCACACTGGTGATATTTGTTATACATTGTATGACTATAACTCAATCAAAAATAACTTTGTCTTTAAAAAAATCTATAGTACGGTGCTCGCTTCAGCAGCACATATACTAAAATTGTAACTATACAGAGAAGATTAGTGTGGCCCCTGCGCAAAAAAAAAAAAAAAAAACCTGTAGTGTGAGCAATCTTGTTTAAATTATCGTGTTTAAATTTAAAAAATATAAAAAGAATCTGTCCTATAATAGGAAGGAAAACAATGATAGAATGAAAAAATCATATATGGTGGAATCTGTGGATGGATAACTGCAACACTATTTCTCATTGTATTTTCCTCATCTTCTTTATACCATTTTCTTTTTAATAGCAATGTCCTTACAATTTATTTCTTACAGAAATGTGAGAAAGTAAAAACTACTCAAGTCAATGACTTTTTCTCCTTTTATAAGCTTAATAGATGTTTTATTTTTAATTGGATATAGGGCTTCCATTACAAATGATCGTCAACTGGACATCTTAAATCTATTCCCTATAGTTCTGGAGGCTCTACACCAATTTTAAAGATGTCAGTAAGCAAATTTGACTCTTCTGAAGCTTTTTCTATTGACTTGTAAATGGCAGCCTTCTCCTCTCTGTCTTTACAAGATCTTTTCTCTGTATGTGTCCTAGTCTCCTTTAAAGGACACAGTCAAATTTAAGGTTTCACTTTAAGTAAAATGCCCTCATTGTAATTTAAATACCTCTTTAAAGACTGTAACCCAAAGACAATTATATCCTTAAATGCTGTAAGGATAAGTCTTCAATACTTATAACAAAACAATGTATTTGAGGGATTAGAGTAAAGTCAGTTCTGAGTGTAGCTCATACCTGAATATGATTTCTAGAAGAGGTCACTCGTGGGATACCCAGAGACAGACAGAGATAGACTTCACAGTGACCCCACAGGTTTCTCTAAGATTCCTCTGAGATAAATACCAAGGAGAAGCAATCTATCCTTCCTATCCGAATGTTAAGTTTCACTCTAAGTAAAATTTAGGCCTCGTTTTAATTTAATTACCTCTTTAAAGACTGTATCCCAAAGACAATTACATCCTTAAATGCTGTAGGATAAGGCTTAAATACTTATAACAAAACAATGTATTTGGGGGAATAGAGTAAGATCAGTCTTGAGTGTAGCTTTCAACCAAGAGGAAATAGAATTTTTAGAGACGCTTTATTAAGAATTAATTCCTGGGCTGGAGAGATAGCACAGTGGTAGGAAGTTTACCTTGCACACTGCTGATCCAAGATAGACAGTGGTTCGAATCCTGGCATTCCATATAGTCCCCAGTAGGAGCGATTTCTGAGCAGAGAGCCAGGAGTAACCCCTGAACACCACCGGATGTGACCCCCCCAAAAGAAAGAATTCTTGGTTTAGGCATACCATACAAGGAGATCACAATTATGCATGCCTCTGCCTACTGAGATACCATCCACAGATCCACAAAATACTGAATAGAAAAATATTGTCTGACCCAAATCCCATAGCTGCTACAAGGTAAATAATAAATAGCCCAGCCTCACAACTAATCTCAGAAGATATATTAGCCAAGCTGCTGAAACTCACAGTATACCAGTCTTCAGATTGAAAACTTTAAGGTCTTCTTAAAGTGGGGACAGATATCCCACCTCCTACTGCCATGCTGTTGGAAGCCCCAGCAGCTACATCACATCCTGTAGCCACTACTATTTAAATAAAGGTTTAGCTTCACAGCTTTATGACTAATCTCAGAAGAGATGCAAGCAAAGCCATTGAAACTCTTCAGCCAGTTCCACAAATTCTGGCCAAGTGACATTTCCAAATTCTACAATGACAACCAAGTAGGAGCACACTAAATTAGATAGAAAAGTACAATAGAAGCCAACTAAATTCATTAAACAAAAACAATACAACAGAAGGCTCTACTAAAAACAAACAGCTAAGTAGACCCTCAGATAATGACTTTAATGACCCCATTGTGAGATATGAGAATTTTCACAAGCTTTTTTTAATTGAAGTATCTTTTGACAATTTCATATCATTTTTGTAACAAGTAATATAAAACCAGTCATTTTGTGCCCACTAATGGGGTGGGCTTGAGAAATGAGTGGAAATTGAGGACAATGATGGAGGAAGGTCACCCTGGTGGTGGGACTGGTGTTGAAATGCTGAATGCCTGAAATAACTGCATTATGAACAATTTTTTAAACAATGGTGTAAAAATAAATGAAGGAAAAAGAAAAAGTAATGTTGTAGTCAGAGGAAAAGTTTGATAATTAATGACCAGCTGGTCTCCTTCATGTCCAACCTCTAATTTTTAATTCTCCACACTATTCAGTCCAGGAGCCCAAAGAAATTCTCACTAATGACCGATGTTGATTTTCTAGACAGCTCTATGGAGCTCTCTAACTCAGTTACCACTTTTTGGTTATTTTTAAAGGGAAGACAAATGTGATATTTCTATATTTTTATTAATAGTTTATATCTGCTGTAATTAACTCAGGATTTTTTATAAAGTTTGTAAATAAAATGTGTCCATATCTATATAGTAAGCCAAGTAAGGTAAGCCAAGTGCACAGAAGTAGAGAAGAAATCAAAGTAAAGAATCTTGGGATGCAAAGTAATTTAATTTGACTTAAGAAGCCATAGTAAATTAGGCTTCTTGACTTACTCCAACAGTTTATTGCATTCCCCCATGAATGATA
>PVKC010028331.1:5361-15580 GCA_004027635.1 Crocidura indochinensis
GGCTGTGTGCACAGGCATAACTCTTTGCAGGGTTAGGGGAATCATACGGAATGCTGGGGATTGAAGCTGGTTAGGCTGCATGTAAAGCAAATGCCTACCCTCAGTATTATCTCTCTGGCCCCCCAAATGGTGACATTTCAATTCTATCATTTCTTTTTAATTATAATAATAATACATTTGTAATAATGTTAAATATAATATATGTACTTGTTAGCGAGAGTATATCTATATATTCTATTATTTATTAAACTACTGCCTTAGGCTAGGCATTGTGACTGGGTGAAAGATATCCTAGTGGTGTTTAGGGGCTATTTCTTGTCAGTATACAAAGAATCATGTGGTGTTGGAGATTGAATAGAGAGTTCCTGCCTGTGAAACGTAAGTTTTTGCTCTTTGAATTATTTCCCTGGCCCTATGATAGCCCTTTTATAGATAACATTTTATAAGTCAAAGTGTTAACAATTTATTCGTTTTTTTCCCCTAAATTTTTTTCTTTCTATTCTCCCGATTTCACCTTTTTTCCTTTCTATCTCTTTTCCTCCTTTAGATTTGTTGCTGCAAGTGCACAGTTCCAGCAGTGATCTCTTGAGACCAGGATGTGAGCCAGGGTTTTGTGATGTGCATAAGTTAAATTTGTTTTTTTCTTTTGGGGGGCTGTTGAAGGAAACACAACCCCTTTTCTCAGCAGCGCTTGTCATACAAAGTTAGGTTTACTGGAAAAGTACCTGATCCGGACAGATTTTACCTGTATCTTCAGCATTTTGAGGGCCAACTCATTCTGGAATTTGTGTGATTGTGGGAAATGACTCAAATTTTTGCTTTCAGTCAAGTTACAAGCTTAGGTATAGTGTGAGTAAGCTGTCTATTTTCAGAGTTTCAATCATAGTTTGATCATTTATATGATATAAGATGCCATCTCACATAAAATTAAAGAATGCTCTGATTTCTCACAAAACAGCTTTTAGTACACAGGCTATGGAAATTTGGAAAAAAAAAATAGAAAGCCACACCTGGGCTGGAGAGAGTAGAGCTGGTAGGGCACTAGTTTTGCATGCAGCCTATCTGGGCCCCAGAGTATTGCCAGGAATTATTCCTGAGTGCTGAGCTAGGAATAATTTTTGAGCGTCACAGGGGATGGCACAAGCATGGAAAAAATGGAAAGAAAAAAAAAGGAAAAGGTAAAAATGCCAAACCTATTTCAGACTAGGCTTTTGTGTAATGGGTGGGTGGGACCCAGATGTAAGTTAGGAGGGGCTTGTATATGCTCTGCACTCAGAAATCGCTCCTGGCAGGCTGAGGGGAGGGGTTGGGGGACTATATGGGGGAACTGAACCCCGGTCTGTCCCAGGTTTGCCACGTGCAAGGTAAACGCCCTACCGATGTGCTAATCTCTCCTGTCTCCTCAAATCAATTTAATCTATGTTTGTTTTCTTTAATTGTGGGAGGAAAAAGCAGTTGAGAGGGAAAAACCCACAGGAACCACAGAAATAGTACAGCAGTAGGGACACTTGTGTTGTATGTAGCTGACCTGTATCAGACATCATATAAGGTCTCTTGAGGTCACCAGGAATGATCCCTGAGCACAGAGCCAGGCATAAACCCTTAACACCCTGGATATGACCCAGCCCCTCTACCCAACACCCCCCAACCAAAAAAGAAAAGAAAAAAAATTAAAACTTTCATCTCACCTTGTTCGCATTTTATTTTATCACTATTTTTATTTTTATAACAGCCATTAGTTACATGCCAGATTTTTACAGTTCTTAATGTTCTGCATTTGTAATTTAGTATTTTAATAATTTAAGCTTTTGGGCTGCCATGTTATCTTTGTAGTTGTTATTTGACATAACCATGGTTAAACATTTGAGTGATTTCTCTTCGACCTATAAAACTGCCATGATCATCATTGTGTGTAAATTATTTCCTTAGAATACATTCCCAGGGGTGTGATAACTGGGTGAAAATATATGGGCATTTTTATGCTCTTAATAGATTTTGCCATATTGCTTCCCAAAGGCTAATAACAATGAACCTGACACCAGCGATAAATGTGTGTCGTTTAAAGTGATTATTTTAAATCAATTATTCACCAGACATATGTGAAGGCATGTCTCAGGATGTCGGCCAGAAGCTTCCATTTAACTGACTCATTCATTCATAAGAAATTCTAAGTAAAACAAAGAGACAGTGTATGCTGAATAAATGAAACGCTTTTCTAAGATTCTAGAAAAGCTAGTGGGCTGTTACTGTATGAAATGCTTGGGAACCTTTCAAATTTTACAAGTTTGGTGACAATTTTGCAAATTGTGTGCAATGTTCAAAGATTTATCTGGAATTTGTTATAAAAATAAGGAAGAAATAGATATTTTTTAATGCTAGTTTACCTGAATTTCTTCTTCTTTTAAATACCAATCAAGGCTTTGTTATGTTGTGCTAAGTTTGGAGACTATAGGTGAAATAGGTTATGTTTCAAAAGCATTAATGAACTCTGAATAGATATTAGCTCCAAACTATGACATTACAGTGACATCCATCATTTGTACATATAGATCTTTTAACTTTCAAAGCACTTTTATGTATTTTTCTCATTGACTTCCTACAATTATAATATAGATTGGGCCAGAATGGCACTGCCATCTCATTTTGACTGAGAGGAAGAAGCAGGTACAAGGGGGACTTGCTTAAGATCCTATCACTTATCTAGATATGTCTGGACTCTTGTCTTTTATTTTTTTTTTTACCCAAGCGTATAGTTTTAAAAGCAAAACAATATGAAACAAATTCTGGGACCAGGGTGATAGTAAAATGGGAAGAGCATTGTCTTGTACAAGGTCAACCCAAGTTTAATCCCTAGCTCCTCGTATGGTCTCCTAAGGCCTGCCAAGAGTGATCCTTAATGCAAAGCCAGGAATAAGCCCTGAACAATGCTGGGTATGGACCCTGCAAAAACAAACAAAACAAACAAACAAACAAAAAAACAAGCAAGCAAAATACTCTTCCAAATGAAGCCAAAACACTGATTTATAAAATATAACTTACTGTGGTAGATGATGAGTGAGGTTGTGTGTGTGTGTGTGTGTGTGTGTGTGTGTGTGTGTGTGTGTGTTGTGCGATGTGTGGTTGAGGGGTTAGAATGGGGGACATTCTGGTGGAGGTGCGATCTTGGAACACTGTATGCAAGAAACCCTATCATTAACAGTATTGTTAATCATAATGTTCAAAATTAAAAAAAAAAGAACCTCCTTCAGATCAGTACAGTGCGCAAATTATATTAAAACATATGACTATAGGCCAAAGAATAGTATAGTGAGCAGGACACTTTGGCTTGCATGTGGTCTACCTGGGTTTGATCCCTGGCATCACATACAGTCCCCCAAACCTTGCCAAGAAGTAAACCCTGAGTGCAGAATCAGGTTTCAACCTTGAGCACCACCAAATGTGGCCCCAAACAAAATAAGCAGATCAAAAATATAATTGTGGGCCAGAGAAATGACTCAAAGTGATGGAAATTTTGCTTGTCCTATGGGAACTCTGTGTTTGACCCCTGATACTGCACAGTTTCCTGAGTATTGCTGAGTGTACTCCCCACAAAAATATATGGCTGTAAGAATGTCTTGACTTTCCAGTCTCTCTTGTACAATGGTGTTTGGCATCTTCTTTACATCAGTGAAGGGATGAAGAATGTTCTTTAGTTAATATCTTGTTCATTGCAGCTGTTAGCTGAGTATATAGTACCTGTTAGGTACTTCTTATTGTTTTTATTCTCATCATTGTGAAATAGAACTTGTTATCCTATTCTCCATATTACAGGGCTGAAATTGCAACTCAGAGAAACAAAGAATTTCAGTTTCATTGAGTTAGAGAATGCATGCGAGTGCTATATTTTGAATCCAAATCTATCCTACCTTGAATCGAATGCTTGTACCACAGAGATTTCCTTAATGGTCACTTTTCAATCAATATAGCATAGATTAGTTTTTCTTTTGTAAATGAAATATATATCCTTTAAACAACATTTGGAAATATAGAAAGCTATATTTAAACAATGTCAGGCCCTGTTTTTTCTTGTAGAGTACCTAATGTAAGATGCCGTAATAACATATTTAATTGGCAGGCGTCCCAGAGATGAAAGCTTGGCACTTAAGCCTCCAGCCTGCACTTCTTTTTTTGTGTGTGTGTCCCCCACCCCCGCCAAATTCTAGCTTTCTGTAAAGCTTAAGGATTTAACTCATTAAATCCCACCTACCTGGTTCATGTATTCTCTGATTTCCGGTCTTGTATTTATTTTATTTGTTCACTTGGGAAGAAAGCAAACACGACAAAAAAGGAATCAAGCCCTGACTTGGTAGAGTAGCTAATAGAGCATCTTAAATCAACACAGTCAGTGTAACTTGTACTGATTCAAGTAATTATTTTTGACTCTAACATTTCACATTGTCTCTACTACCAAAACTTCCTGATACTTAGACACAGAACAATGGGAGGCCCAGATGTTTATTGGTAGAACACTCATCTTCAGCTTATGAAAAGAAGATGCAATTTACAGTCTTGTCTCTTAGACCTCCAATGTCACACCCTTTCTTTTGAGGATATTAAAGTGGTAGCATTCTTCGAGACACAATAGAACAGTTTAGCAGCCACCCTAGAGCTGGGATTAGGTTACCATTTGGCTTTTTTTTTTTTTTTTTTCATACCATAGTCGCTTACAGGAAAGTTGGAACAAGGTGAGGGAATATGTGTAATTGTCATCAACTTTGCTGAGTCCACAGCAGAATGAAAAGTTGGGTGCTGAATCAAGTTGGAATTTGAATGTTACTTGGAAATTAATAGAAAGCATTAATGGAGACTGTGTCATCATAGGGGCACCAGCCAAATTCAGATCAGTAAATTTTGATTTAGCTCACATTTCCTTTTTGTTTTTGTTTTTTTTTGGTTTTTGGTTTTTGGGCCACTCTCGTTGATGCTCATGAGTTACTCCTGGCTACGAGCTCAGAAATCACTCTGACTTGGGGAATCATATGGGACTCAAAGGGACCAACCACAGTCTGTCCTAGACTAGTGTGCACAAGGGAGACGCCTTAAGGCTTGTGCCACCACTTTGGCCCCTGCTCACATTTTTGTGGGCCATGCTTGGTGCTTCAAAGTCCAGGCTGGCTTGAACAGAGCTACTTCACAGTTAGCTCAGTTTTTGCTGCACATGCTCATAGAATGCTCACTGCTGCTTATCACTCTGATTCAGATCTCAAATAGATTTGTTCCCTTTCTCAGAAACAAATTCCATCAAGCAAAACCTTGATAAAGCATAATTAACCTATATCCTGTTCTGTCCCTTGACCCAACTGATATGCAGATCTTTAATATTTTGCTCATATTCTAGCTGCTAGCATGCTGACTTCTTTTTTTTAAATATATAAATGAAATCCATATCTAGTATTCAGAGCTGTCACTAGATGAAAAATTATGACTGAGCCTGAGAGCAACTCTTCAAATGATTTTGGAGAACCTCCAGAAATTAATTATGTTTAGAGGCACTGCAAGTAACACTAGGTCAATCTGTTTCTTCTCATTTCAATTAAATTGAATTTACCCAGCACTCACAGCATTCCTACTGTGTGCCAAACACTGGTTACAGAAATGAATGAGATATGGTTTGTGGTCCATTGAGTTCTTGATCTAGCATCTTCTGGAGTTCACCATTCTCCTTTGTTATTCCTGTAGCTCCCCTCCTCTCCTTCCAAGTTGATGTGGGTTGTGGGTGGGTAATTGTGGGTTGAGTGTTGTTTTTGTTCTTCCATCCAATTTTTGAATTTGTTTATTTTGGTTTGGGGCCCAAACCAGTGGTGCTCAGGGCTCACTCTTGTTAGGGCTTAGAGGACTCAAGCAGTGGTCCTCAAACTATGGCCCACGGGCCACATACTGTATTTGTTCCCATTTTGTTTCTCCACTTCAAAATAAGATATATGCAGTGTGCAGAAGAATTTGTTCGTAGTTTTTTTTTTTCTTTTTTATTTCTTTTTTGTTGTTGTTCGTAGTTTTTGTTTTTACTATAGTCCGGCCTCCAACGATCTGAGGGACAGTGAACTGGCCCCCTGTTTAAAAAGTTTGAGGACCCCTGGTAGGGTGTTATGGTAGAACCTGGGTCATCCACGTGCAAATCAAGTGCCTTATCAAACTGTACTTACTCTGGCCTCTATTTCTCTCCTATGCATCCCATGTAGATGGGTTTTCTTCTTGCCACTGGGACTGAACTCTCTCTGGCCCCATTATTCCTCACTACTCTTGTCTTCTTAGTTTTAAAGCAGTCATAGCTTTGGGAGTTTGGACCTTTGCGTCTGATTTTGAAATGAGATCAGCTGTCGTTATTAGAGAATGGTAGTCTAAAACTTGGTAAACCATGGGGTTTGCCAGAGGGGAAAAAATAGTCTCTGTGTTTTCTGAATTATGGAAAGAAAAGTGGTTGTGATTTTAATTCCCCTAAAGCATTTGTAGGGAATGAGGAAAATATGCAATTGACTCTAGTCTTTCTTTCTGTCTCCCTGTTAGAAAATTTCCCCGAGTCATCACAGACCATTCCCTGGGCTGACCATGGATGGCCGTTTAGAAGTTTTAATTGAAAATTTGGCTTGAACATTTTAGTTTAGACCTACAGATGAGAAGCGCCATTTTGAGGCACAATTCAAAAATGAGTAATTTGCCTTGAAAACACGCATATTTTCCAGCTTCCTATGACTAATGACACATGAAGGGAGTCTAGTAATCACATAATTAGTTTGCCATTGCTAAGAAATCATTTTCAGAGTCTGTGCCATGTGGTTTGCAATAACTTCAGTGGTTCTGGATCAACAACCTAGTCTTTGGAGGCCCACTTTGAAAACAAAGGCCTAAATTTCAATGATAGAGCTATAGGGAATTCTTCTAACTGGGGGACAAAGCTTGGTGGAACTCATTTTCTTTGTATTTTGTTTGGAATTCAACTCTTGGACCAAATTCAGGAAAACAGTTCCTAGAGGGTTTTCAAACTTTTCACAGATCTCAGGCACTACTTAAGTTTATACACTTTCTTTGGTTCTCCTATTTTTGAGAATTTGATGAGTCAACTATTTTGTAAAATTTTGTAGCTACTGGTATTATATAAGCCACGATTACCTCAAATTGGGCAATTTTTTCTTTCAAAATTAAGTTAAAGAAAGGAAATTTGAGCAGTGTTTACATATTTGGAAATTATTTCTGGCTGCTTTGGACTTTGATAATAGAAACTCAGATGATCCGATGCAACAAATAAACTGAAGAGGAAGCAAAAGATTCTTTATTTTTCTGATCTAGACTTAATCATTAGGTGATTAGATACAATTGAAAATTATTTTTTTATTTTTATTTTTTTTGGTTTTTGGGCCACACCCAGTGACGCTCAGGGGTTACTCCTGGCTATGAGCTCAGAAGTCGCTCCTGGCAGGCACGGGGGACCATATGGGAACCAGGGGATCGAACTGTGGTCCGTCCTAGGCAAGGCAGCAGGCACCTTACCTCCTGCGCCACCTCCCGGCTCCCACAATTGAAAATTATTAATGTTAGGTGATGGATACCCGAGATTCAAATCCTTCTATTATATGCTGGAAACTAGTTCTAGTACCAAATGGCTCCCTGAGCAGGGCTAGGAGTGAAAACATAGATGGGAGTTACCCCTTGAGTAGCACAGGGTATAGCTCAATATATGAAGTAGATTGAACTGGAGAGATAGCATGGAGATAAGGCATTTGCCTTCCATGCAGAAGGTCGGTGGTTCAAATCCCAGTATTCCATATGGTCCCCCGAGCCTGCCAGGAGCAATTTCTGAGCATAGAGCCAGGAGCAATCCCTGAACGCTGTGGGTATGACCCACCCCCCAATATATATATAAAATATATATATATGTATATATATGAAGTAAATTATAAAAAATAAAATAGGTAAAGGAGGTGGGAGATACAGAGAAAGAGTGAGAGAAATCAATCCTATATAACACAAATACCATGTCTATAGAGTCATTGGACAAATCTAAAATAAATAATAATTAATAATGTCATAGACACAGAATACTTAGTAAATCAATGAGTTAAACACTTTATTATAAAGTCAGAGCAGTGATGCCATGATAGGGCATTTGCCTTGTACACAGTTGACCTAGGACAGACAGCAGTTGGATCCCCTGGCATTGCATATGGTCCCGCAAGTCAGGAGTGATTACTGAGTGCATAACCTCAGTTATTATAAATACCACATATAAGTGATATGATTCTGTATTTATCCTTCTATTTCTGGCTTACTTCACTTAACATAATATTTTCTAGTTCCATCTATGTTGCTGCAAATTGCATGATAGCATCATTTCTTTTTCTTCTTTTTTTTTTTGTCCCCAATTTCCAATACAGACCAGGCAAGGGTCTGGGTTGAGGTGTATATAGGGTGCATATACTGTACCTCCTTTTTCTATACTGTCCGTGTGAAGAACACAGCCTGTGGTAAGAATTGGGAGGCCTTATTTTTTCTTTTCTTTTTTCTTTGATTTTTTCCCTTTTTTTATTTAAACGTTTTGATTACATGTATGATTGTGATTAGGTTTTGGTCATGTGAAGAACACCCCCTTCACCAGTGCAACATTCCCACCACCAATGTCCCAAGTCCCCCTCCCTCCCATTCCACCCACACCTGTACTCCAGACAGGCTTTCCATCTCTCTCATTCATTCACGTGATTATGGTAGTTTTCTGTGTATTTATTTTTATAGCTGCACTCACCACTCTTTGTGGTGAGCTTCATGGAGTAAACTGGGAGTACCAGTCTCCTCTCATTGACTCTGATGAATGCTGCAATGATGATTTTTATTTTCTTTAAAACCCATAGATGAGTGAGACTATTCTGCGTCTTTCTCTGACTTATTTCACTCAGCATGGTAGATTCCATGTACATCCATGTATAGGAAAACATCATGACTTCATCTCTCCTGACGGCTGCATAATATTCCATTGTGTATATGTACCACAGTTTCTTTAGCCATTCGTCTGTTGAAGGTCATCTTGGTTGTTTCCAGAGCCTGGCTATTGTGAATAGTGCTGCAATAAATAAAGGTGTGAGGAAGGGGTTTTTGTATTGAATTTTTGTGTTCTTAGGGTATATCCCTAGGACTGGAATAGCTGGATCGAATGGGAGCACAATTTCCAGATTTTGGAGGAACCTCATATTGCTTTCCATAGAGGTTGGAATAGACAGCATTCCCACATCCCTGCCAGCACTGATTATTCTCATTCTTTGTGATGTGGGCCAATCTCTGTGGTGTGAGGTGGTATCTCATCGTTGTTTTGATTTGCATCTCTCTGATGATTAGTGACGAGGAGCATTTTTTCATGTGCCTTTTGGCCATTTGTATTTCTTTTTTTTTTTTATCAAAGTGTCTGTTCATTTCTTCTCCCCATTTTTTGATGGGATTAGATGTTTTTTTCTTGTTAAGTTCTGTCAGTGCCCTGTATATTTTGGATATTAGCCCCTTATCTGATGGGTGTTGGGTGAATAGTTTCTCCCACTCAGTGGGTGACTCTTGTATCCTGGGCACTATTTCTTTGGAGGTGCAGAAGCTTCTGAGTTTAATGTATTCCCATCTGTTGATCTCTGCTTCCACTTGTTTGGAAAGTGTAGTTTCCTCCTTGAAGATGCCTTTTGTCTCAATGTCATGGAGTGTTTTACCGACGTGTTGTTCTATATACCTTATAGTATCAGGTCGGATATCGAGGTCTTTAATCCATTTGGATTTTACCTTCGTGCATGATGTTAACTGGGGTCTATGTTCGCTTTTTTGCAAGTGGCAACCAGTTCTGCAGCACCACTTGTTGAAGAGGTTCTCCCTGCTCCACATAGGATTTCTTGCTCCTTTGTCAAAAATTAGGTATTTGTATGTCTGGGGAACAATGTCTGAGAATTCAAGCCTATTCCACTGATCTGAAGGTCTGTCTTTATTCCAATACCATGCTGTTTTGATAACTATTGCTTTAGTTGGGGAACATAATGCCTCCCATTTTCCTTTTCCCTAGTAGTGCTTTAGCTATTCTAGGGTGTTTATTGTTCCAGATGAACTTCATAAGTGCTTGATCCACTTCTTTGAAGAATGTCATGGGTATCTTTATAGGGATGGCATTAAACCTGTATAATGCTTTGGGGAGAATTGCCATTTTAATGATGTTAATCCTGCC
>PVKC010028332.1:0-15473 GCA_004027635.1 Crocidura indochinensis
GTACTCCAGAGTGGAAATATGCAAGCAAAGAAACAGATGAGCAAGTGGAATACATGTTTAAAAGAGCACACATGTTTGAAGAACAATAACTTTTCAGATTTTCAACTCTCAGGGGTTGTTACTCCTGGCTCTCTCTCAGAAATCGCTCCTGGTAGGCATGGGGGACCATATGGAATGCTGGAATTAGAACCACCGGTGATCCTGGGCCTGCCGCTTGCAAGACAAATGCCCTACCACTATGCTATCTCTCCAGCACCAATGTATTATATTTTTTAAACTTTATTTAGACATCATGGTTTACAAAATTCTTTCTAATACAGGGTCAGGAATGGTGGTATAACCCCTGAATGTATTATATTTTTAATATTGAACAATAGCTAGTAATTTAATTATTTGTTAAGATAAGGAAATTGTTCCTTTTTTCTTTTCTTTTGTTTATTTATTTTTGTTTTTGAGTCACACCCATTGATACTCTGGGGTTACTCCTGGCTATGTGCTCAGAAATCGCTCATGGCTCAGGGTACCTCTTGGGACCCCTGGGATCAAACCCATGCCTGTCCTGGGGTTAGCTGCATTCAAGGCAAACACCCTACCACTGTGCTAGTGCTCTGCCCTGGGAAATTGTTTTTGTAGCAACATTTTTAGAAAACTTTGTATAATTTTTGTTTATTTTTTGCTTGTTTTTGTCACACCTGGTGATGCTCTGGGGTTACTCCTGGCTCTTTAATTAGGAATAGCTCTTCGTGGTTATTTGGGGAAGCTTATATTATGGTGGGGATCTTACCCAAGTTGGCGATGTGCAAGTCAAATGCCTTATCAGAAGTAATTTCAAGGCTCCACATCTTTCCATAATTCTTATTTCTAGTTCTTATATTTCATTTAAAATGTGAAGAAGCTAGATAGACAAAGTGGCTTCTGTCAATGAGTTTTGTAGGACCAATAGAACGAAGATGTGATTTAAAGAATTTACCTTGTCCATAGTGCTAAAGTAGCCTAATAAAAATAAAACCTTTCTGGACCTAGGAAATGAGGCCAATAAAACTAACATTGCAGTGCCAGTCGATGAATAGGCTAAAATTTTGAGCAGAATAACTTCAGCAGGACCAGATGGCTGTGATAAGAAAATGATCAAAAGATCAAAGATCTTCCCTTTAACATCACCCAACAGACTTTTATCTATGCAGAAAGCCTCAAGGGGTAGGGGATTTGGAGAGAAAATGTGTAAAAGTCAACTTTACAAAGGCAAGTGAGTACATATTCTATTTGGAGGATGTCACATCGTAAGTGTCTTGTGTACCCTCAGTCTTTCCCTCTGAACTAGACTGCATTTTCTCTGAATATATTATTATCTGTTTTTTTTCTCTCCTCATATTTACTAAATAAAACTTTTATGCCATTTTTTTTTCTTGAAAGTCTTTTCGCTATGCTTGCAGATGGTCCTGGGAGCCTAGATAGAGAAATCCCTTGCATCAGCCTGAGCTACAGGTAGTGGGGAACAGTTCTTCAGTGCCAAGATCAAGTGAACTTTAGGCACATTTTTTTGTTTTTTTGTTTTTTTGGGCCACACCCAGGCTCAGGGGTTACTCATGGCTATGCGCTCAGAAGTCGCTCCTGGCTTGGGGGACCATATGGGAAACCTGGAGATCGAACCGCGGTCCATCCTAGGCTAGCGCAGGCAAGGCAGGCACCTTTTTAAGGCTAACCAGTGGGGCAGTTGGGATTCTGCTGTCAATGCTCTGCTAGTGCTTATAGCAGACTTGACCAAACAGAACTTCTTCAGGCACTTTTCTGAGGGAAGCTGAGGTAGTTCCAATAGGAAATCAGTAACACTCTATAATGACTTCTGTCTCCTTTGTTTCCCTGCATCTCTCACCAACATTAATTGGGGGCACCAGCATCTTTTGTAGGAAATCATTTAAATCACTTACATCAAAAGTGTTTACATTTGAAATAGTTTAACTTTTATTTTCTATAAATTTTTGACATAAGGGTTTCTGTCTAACTTTAAGAACAAAGCATGCATGATTTTGATTCAGTAGCCATTTTTCTTGATTAGCTGAATTTAGCCAAGGAAGGACAGATTGAAAGTATTGGGGCTAGATGATTAAGTTTTGAAAACAGAAGGTTTATATGGATCTCTGTTACTAGCAACCCAACTGTTTATTGACATCAGTATATGGCCATACAGATTAAAATGGGAAACGTCTGTAAATGTAAGTAAAATTTTTGATGGTGAGATCAGAGTAATGAAAAGATAAAACGTGTAATTAAAATGTCATATTTAACAGCAAATTCTATGAAATATTCTCATGCTAATTTTTGTTCAACTTATAAAACAGATAAAATATACAAAATATCTATTTTGACATTACTAAAACAGAAAACACATATATTTATCTGAGTTTCTTAAATGAATGTCATTTTTAGAGTCTGGTAAAAGGCAAGATAATCGAAGGAGAGAGTTAGGTGCTCTCTTAATACAAAGAGACTAAGGCAGGGATTGTGGGAGTCAGTTACAGCTAAATTTTGCAGGGCATAATACCAGAGTATAGGTAACTATAAGTTAAAAAGAGCTCAGTCAGCTAGCAACATATTGAATCTAGCTTTTTCTTGATCTTATATGCCCAATATGCAACCTAAGAAATGGGCAAAGCCCTATCTGTACCAGTTTTATTTACTTTTTACAATGTGTTTGTTTGGTGCACCACTCCCTAGTAGTTCACAGGGTATATTTCTCACTCTGTGACTATGGATCACTCCTGATAGTGTTTAAGGCATCCTATGCAGCATCATCTTGTTCCCATGCAAGACAAGTGCCCTATATGCTGTAGTATCTCACTTGGCTCTCTGAACAATTTGGAAGACTTTTACTTCTGTGCATCTAGAATTCTAGAGAAGAGAGTTAAAGATATAAATAATGTGAAGTAATTTTATTTACAAATTGGATAGAATAAATTTTATTCCACAAATAATACAAAAGAAGCTCAAGATAGCTCATGTGGGAAAACCACAGATATGACCATAGCAAAGTATATTTTAATACATTTATAACATCTAGGACTCAGGAGAATTTTATATTTATTTATTTGTTATTAATTTTTTAAATTTTAAGCAATGTGGTTCATAGTATTGTTGATGGTAGAGTTTCGTGCATGAATTGTTCCAACACCAGCCTCTTTCCTTCCAGCACTGTAGCAGGGATCCCTACCAGATATCTTCCCACACCAAGGATGTTTTTTGGGCCTACTCTCTGGTTCTGTCGCTTTAGGGGTTTTTGTTTGTTTATTTGCTTATGATTTTTATTGAGACCAATGTGAATTACAAGTCTTTCAGTTATATTTAAGGTACAGAGTGACAGTGTATTAGGGCAATTCCCACAACCAGTGTTGACTTCCCTCAGCCCTTTTCCAGGATGCTTGCCCTATCTCCACCCTTAACCTTCTAGACTGCTAGTGTAACAGGTCCCTTTCGTGTATAGCTTGTAACAGGTTCCCCATTCTTTGTTTGTTTGTTTTGGGGCCTCACCTGGTGACACTCAGCATTACTCCTGGTTCTGCGCTCAGAAGTTGCTCCTGGCTCAGGGGACCATCTGGGATGACTGGGATCGAACCCAGGCCAGTCCTGGGTCAGGTGAGTGCAAGGTCCTACCACAACACTATCACTTTGGCCCCTGGGACTCTTGATTCTATTGTCATTGACTTTGGATTGGGTATTTAGGTCTAATCATTTTTTATTTCCATTCAATGCTCATGGGACTACTTGCCTGTGGTACCATCCAATTTTTATTTTTCAACTGTAAGAAGACACAGAAATATGAGGTAGAAATATATTCTATGGTTCTGTTAAAAAAAGGAAAGTGAACAAGAGTGAAGCTATAAATATAAATTTTGAATAAAGTAAAAAAAAGGAAAAGAAGGGTGTGTCAAGGATTTTTTTTTTTGCATAGACACAATAAGTATTGAGGAAATCAGAAAGAAATTTCCTTTGGCCTAAGAGATACAGGGTTTCACTACCCTTGATTGCATACTCACATAGAATCAACTACAGGCTCTGAACATATTCATTGTCAAACCCCAAGATCTTTTTATAGGAAATGTTCTGCTTAGTTGTGGTTGTCAAAGTCAATTCTCTGTAATTAGAGATCTTGGTTTTTGCACTAATCCTAGGACAAAGTCTAGGATAGATATATTCAGATATTTCTGTTGCTTCCTTAGTATGTTTCTTTATATCCCATAAATGAGAGATTACTCTATGTCTGTCACTATTGTTCTCGCTGACTTAACTTAGCACAATACTTTCCAATTCCATTCACTTAGCAGAAAATTAAGTGATTTCTTCTTTTCATATCTCAGTTTCTTACCTCCCAAATATATTCTAGTAATATTTCATTGGTATGTGTACCATAGTTTCTTTTTCTAATCATGAGTTCTTTAACACTTGTTTTCCATATTTTGGCTATAGTGAATTGTGTTGCAATAAAAAGGAGAATAATAGTCCTTTGGAATAATCTTTTGGCCATTGAGATAGATGCTAGGAGGTAGGATTGCTAAAAAAATAAATTTACTTTTAAGTGAAAGAACACATATAAAGAAAATACATATGATACAAATAGGGAAAATAAATAATATAAAAAGACATCACATCAAAATTAGTGTAATCCAAATAACAAGGGAGTATCTGCAAACAGCTGAAAGAGGGTTGTTTTAGGAATAGCCAAGAGTAAAATCAGTGTGTTTCCAAAAGTTTACTCAAATGACAAATCTTTTGAGCAACATTTAAAACTAACTTATAAAAGTTATGAACAACAGATCTAGTTAATATTCTTATAATGATGGTATCAAGAGAAGTATAGGAACACCCTGAGAATGTAGAGAAGATAGGAACTATATAAATCAGTTAAACATAGTACTCTAGATTTTAATACTATTCAGCTTAATTTATCAAAGTACAAATAAAGTGAGGCAGAAGGAAGTAAAATTTATTGTTGCTATGTAGCAACACATTTCATCATTTTATATTTTTATATCCTCTCACCGTCATGCATGGCTGCACAGGCTTAGAAGAATTGTACCATACGAATCGAAATTTAGGGATAAATAAAGATGATACGTGGTATAAAAGGGTACTTCAGTGAGAAAATCTTTCTCACTCTCCTTGGAATTCTATAATTAAAACTTCAAAATTTAAAGTGAAGAACGAGATTCTTAAGGTAATTCTGAGTATTTAATCTTTTAAATGTAACTCTGAAGAGTGCAAATATCTTTCCTTTCCAATACATCCATTTACATAAAGAATATTGCCTAAGAGGGATATAGTTCAGGAAATAAATAGAGCAATTATATATCTGTGTGTTTTCACTGTGCTCATTTTTTAAAGATGCTGATTATGCAACCATAAAATGAACCACTCATATTCCCTTCTTTAGAGTGTTTACTTGATTGATGACTCTGAACATATCCTCATAATATAAAATGGCCACACTTGAAATAAGTTGCTGAATCACTGAATGTGGTAGATAACTTGAACTCTAATCCTGTATCTAGCTTTTGGTTTTTTTTTTCTTAATATGATTTTCATTTTTAAACATGTTGGGTTACATATCGTTGGCAATCATATGTTAGGTACAAATTAACATAAAATCAGGGGAACTCCCATCACCAAAAAGTCCTCCGTCCACCTCAGTTCCCATCCTAGTTCCCATATCCTCTCCCCTACTGCTAAAGCAAGTGGTCTCCTCTGCGTCTACTTGGTGGTCTTACACCTGTTTGGTCTTGGTTACCTCCCTTTCCCCCCCTGATTGGGAAGGGGGACTAGTCAGTATAAGTTATGTGGATTTGTTTGAGAAAGAAGAAAAAAATAGAAGATAAAGAAAAAAACGGATAAATAAAAATAAGTAAATAAAAAAAAGAGAGAGGGGTCATATACTCTGGGCATGGGTGGAGTCCATCCAGAGGCTTTCATCACTGGTTTGAGAGGCGGCATTTTCTGAAATAAGTTTCCTTTTGAACAGCTACACATAGACTACTGTTTCTTGAAAGATATGATTAAATATAGTATATAGTCTTATATTTGTGGAAATAAAAGTTATTTATATAGTTTGGTTCTTTTTTTTACTGTCATATTGAAGAGAGAATCTGGTTAATATTGCCAAACTTTTCTGTGCAATAAGACAAGTGGAAGATAACTATAAATGGTAGGATTAGCACATATTTAGCATAGGGTATGCATAGGGAATTAGAAAGGACAGAAATATACTAGTATTGCATTCATGTGATGAATACATTGTGTATTACAGTTTAATACAATGATTTTTAAGCTAGATAAAAACAGACTTTTGTTACCTAAGGTCAACCATCTTATATTGGATAAAAATAACTCATTGAAAAAGATATGCACAACTTTGTTAATTCTAGAGCTATTATAATTACTAGAATATAAAAATAACAAATACATAAAGAAAAATAAATGAGTCAGAAGTGGTTTTCTGGAGATAGCACAGAAATTAAGGCTCTTGCTTTGCATGCAACTGATCATAGTTTGTTACAGTACCACATTTAGTCTCTTGAGCACCGCTTGGAGTGACCCTTGTGCATAGAATCCTGCATAAACCTGCACAGTACTTGGAGTGGCTCTCAACCCAAAATATATTCTTGTATTTTATTCAATTGAATATTATGAATATTCTAATAATATGAATATGAATATTATGCATAATTCTAATGGTTTAGTCTCTCAGTTTGTCAGTAAAAACTTAATTCTCAATGATAACAAAGTGTTGTTGATGGGATGTTAAATGGTATTTTGTTTTTTTTTTTTTTTGGTTTTTGGGCCATACCCAATGATGCTCAGGGGTCACTCCTGGCTATACGCTCAGAAGTCGCTCCTGGCTGGGGGGACCATATGGGAAACCGGGGAATCGAACCGCGATCCGTCCTAGGCTAGTGCAGGCAAGGCAGGCACCTTACCTCCAGCGCCATCGCCCAGCCCCAAATGTTTATTTTTTTTAATTGGTCCATATCTGATTGTTTTCAGGACTTCCTCTTGGGTCTGTGCTAAGGGTTCACTTCTGGAGATCTCAGGGTCCATTTGGGGTACTAGGGATACCACCGGGGTTGGTTGCAAGTACCCTACGTGCTGTATTATTTCTCCAGCCCTGGATTTAACATAGCGTAAAGACTGATTCAAGCTTATTTTCTATTACAGTAAAATGCCTTATGCAAAGTTACGAGCAATCATATTATTTAGTAGGAAAATAAACTAAAACCTGCAAGAACAAACTAAATTTTATCAAGTGACAGTGCAAGAGACTTAGTTAAGATCAAGACATGTATCTTACATACAGCCAGCTTGTTTTAATCCTCTGTAATGCGCAGAACCCCCTGAATCTCATAGGGTGCAGAATTGGAGAGCCTAAGTATTGCTGTAATGACCCAGGTAATCTCTCCATTAGGACTTCTGCACTGAACCACAAGAAAAATTGGCCAGAATTCACTTGGAGAGACCAAAACACTTGGTTAAAGGAATCATTCTCCCACTCCTCAGCAGAACCACTATAATGATTAAAACTGCAATTCAATAAAAAATAACGATTTTATTTCTATCATAAGACTACTGAAAGAGGTGTGATGTAATAAAAAATTATTCTCATTGATGAGCATATATCTATATATGTTCCAAGAAAAGAAGCATTATTAATTCTAAGTCTTTATGAAATGGTGATATTAAAGTACTTGAATTAATTTACATTTACTAATGAATATATCTAAAAGAACATTTGCCTTCACAATAACCTGATTAATGAAAGCATTAGATTAATTAATATCTTGAAATTTATCTCAGATTATCAGTCATATTTTATGATGCATTAATTATTTTTAAGAAATAAAACTATTTTGAAGAATATATTACACACTCTTCTACCACATTATTTCATTAGGATAGTTATTAGATAAATCAGACAATAATTAGTATTGAGTTTTTTCTGTATCTATTATCACGGATATAATTTTATAATTTCAGATTTGATGAAATATTCATTTCTTTCAGTTTAATGAAATATTAATTTAAGCTCTCAAATACTATGTGAGATGATAAGCTGAAGACTAAACATAATTATACAAATTAAGTCCATGGGGCTGGAACAGTGGTGCAGCAGTAGGATATTGGCCTTGCATGCAGCTGACGTAGGACTGACCGCACTTGGATCCCCTGATGGTCCCCCTGAGCCAGGAGCGATGTCTGAGCACACAGTCAGGAATAGCCCCAGAGCGTCACTGACTGTGGCCCCCAAAACAAATCAAAACAAAACAACATTAAGTCCAACACTTCTACTTTTTTTTAAAAGTAGTATCTTAGAGAACCACATCTATTTTTAAACATTAGATTTAGATACCAATCAATGCTTATATACTAACCAATGAAATAATGCATCTGTGTTTTTGTTTGGGGAAAGCATGTCAGGGGCTAGGAAAATAAATTATACTACAGATCTCAATATAAATATAGATATATTTACACATAACTTTTGATTATATTTTGGGAGGGTACACCTCAGTACCATGGAGTTCTAGGAATCAAACATAGGACTCCCACATAAAAAAGACATATCTATTCCACCCTATAATCAATATATTAGGTCCTAGAACTTTTAGTCAGTTGTTTTTATATTGTACAACCCAGCCTGTATGGTTGTGCCTGTCACCATCCAAATAAACTTGACATTTGAAAAATTCATATTGGTAAATGATAATGCTTTTAAGAACTCTTACCACTTGCATTCTAAATTCATAGAATTTCTAGCTGTAAAATGACAACAATTGTATGTTAATCCAGGTATATTGTTTTAGAGTCTTTGTTCTTAATATTGTAACATTTTGCAACTATAACATTAGGTACTGAATCATCACAATTTTAACTCTTTATCCATTATTATTTAATTTATTGATTCAGAGTAATGAAAGCAGGTTTCCTTTAGCATAAATATTTTTATTTGGTGTTAATCCACAACTGGACATGTTTAAAGATTATTCCAATCTCTATGCTCAGAAATCACTCCTTCTGTGCTCAATGGTCCATAAGTGGTGCAGGGATTTAACTCAGGCTGCATACAAGGCCTTGCCCATTATCTCTCTGACCCCTAAGTATATCTATCAATAGCATAATACATATCTCCTTTATAAGGAAAGATATTCCATATATAGAATTTATTATCAAACTTTCCAGTTATTTGAATGTTCATTATATAGAAAGCCAATACAAGGACATAGATTGTAATACTTAATGAAACATAATATTCTCCTGGAATCATTCTACTTTATAGTCTCTGAAGTAGAGACCTAGCCCTTGGAACACAGAATATCACATATATTTTGATTATGGAAGGCATAAGTAAAATTTATGTTTTGGGAAACATTTGTTGGAAAAGTTAGTGATATTACATGATTTCATTTGAACCCTCCTAAAACTCCTATCATAATGGTAAAGTTTTAATTTGCCAGGGATTATAATTCTTCATTTAATTTAATAATACTATGTGCTAGACACAGATTAAATGCTTTCTTTAATATCTAGTTCGTAAATATATTATTCTTATTAATATGTTTTAATTAATTATGTATTCCTGATTAATTTAGATTATTTTTATTTATTACTTAGCCTGCTGTTTGCACCATTTTTGAAGAGATAGTAAATAGGTTAGTTTCTACTCTTCATAACTGTGGTGGACTATTATGCATCCAGTTTTATTCCTCACATAATTTGCACTATATTTATAAATTCAAATTTATTCAATGGATATTTACTGAAACATATTAGGAACAGGAGAGTATTTTTGAAGGAAGGAAGTTATTAAAATTATACAATGCTTTCTGAAATTTTTTAATGTACTTGTCATATGGTGAAAATAAAAATTAATTATAAAGGAGTTATAGTATCTTAGATATGCCGAAGAAAAATAGGTAGCTCCTATTAGGGAACTAATTTTATTTCTTAGTATTATTATTATTAGATTTTGTGCCACACCCAATGACTCTCAGGGGTTACTTCTGAATCTGATCTCAGAAATCACTTTAGGCTTGGGGAACAATATGGGACATGGAGGATTGAATCGCAGTCTGTTCTCGGTCAGTGCATGCAATGCAAATTCCCTACCACTGCACCACCGTTCGTCCCCTAACTTAATTTTTTAATTTTATGGATATTCTTTTATTTTTATTGAATTGAGATAAAATATTTTATCATTTAGTATTATATAGTGGGTTATCCATTATCAGGTGAGAATATGTCTCACACCACTAAGACATTTTCTTTTTTTTTAAATAAATATATTTATTTAAGCACCTTGATTACAACTAAAATATTTTCTTAAATATATGTTTTAGCTATTTTTCACATGAGTTTTCATCAACTTCTGAGACCATCATATAATTTTATTTATTTATTATGAAAAAGGTCATTCACTAGTTTTCTAAAAATGAATGTAAATTTAAAGTCCTAGAATTAATCCTGCTGCTCATTATGTATTTCTGTAATGAGTGATTGTATTTGCTGATATTTTAAGAAAATTTGCATCTGTGTTTATGAAGCACAATTTGTTTATGCATTATTTTTATATTTGCTTTAAAATTACTTTATTTAAACACTGTGGTTTGCAGAGTGATTTTTCATAATTAAAAAAATTGTTCGTGATTGAGTTTCTATAATATGGTTAGTGTTCAACACCCTTTTTCCAGTGCACATTTCCCAGCACCAATGTACTCAGTTTCCCTTCTGCCCTCCCTCCTGCCCTTTCCTCTGCCTGCCTCTGTGACAGACATTTTTATTCTTTCTTTCTTTCTTTCTTTCTTTCTTTCTTCCTTTCTTTCTTTCTTTCTTTCTTTCTTTCTTTCTTTCTTTCTTTCTTTCTTTCTTTCTTTCTTTCTTTCTTTCTTTCTTTCTTTCTTTCTTTCTTTCTTTCTTTCTTTCTTTCTTTCTTTCTCCTTTTTCTTCTTAGATACTGTGGTTTGCAATATTATTACTAAAGGTGTACCATACATATCACTTCTTCTTTCAGCACCCAGTTCTTGTCCTGAGTGATCATTTCCAACCATCACTGTCATAGTGGTCCCTTCTCTGCCATAAGTGCACTTTCCCATTTTTGTGGTAAGCATCTTACCATCTTACCTTCTGTCCCTGGTCTCTATTGTCTCTTTTTAGAGGTTCAAGAAGACTACTGTATGAAATGAAACTTTGAAGGATATCTGAAGTTTGAGGAAAAGCAACTGTGCAAGTGGCCTACAGGTGTAGGTATGAGGGAAAGTATTATTATTTGTGGGGCTGGAGAACAAAGTTTTAAATGTCAAGTGACAGACCAAAACATAAAACTTTTGATGAATGATTATAAGAAATCATGGAGGCAGCAGAGAAAAACTAAAGCACATGAATATCTGGAGATTTAGAAGTCTAGATATTTTTCAGATTTTCTTAGACTTTCATCTTTTTTAATATAATTTTTATTTTTGATTATAGTTGCTTACATATTGTTGACAATAATATTTTAGGTACATATTAACAGAAAATCAGGGGGATTCCCATCACCAAATTGTCCTCCCTACACCTCCATTCCCATCCTACCACCCATATCCTCCTCCCTCTCCCCTGAGACTGCTAGAATAGGTGGTCCCCTCTGTGCCTAGCTTACAACTTAGTGGTCTTACACATGTTTGATCTTGGTACCTAGACTTTCATCTTATGCGCTGAAAACAAAAGCACACCACACATGTTTTAAAGGAAGAGCTGACTTATTCAAGAGCATCATTTTGAGAGTGATTTTTGAAGTAAGTAGATTTAGATTTCTAATAATTAAAAGATATAGTAGAAAAGTACTAATAAAATACCCACTATAAAAAGAAGTCCAAAGCTTAAGTGGTTTGACAAATGAGAGAGAACCACTAAACATAATTTTGTTTTTGAATTTTACTCATGTAGGTAAAGATTTGGTGAAAGCATTTATTAATGTACAAGAAAACTGAGTTTGGTAGTGAAAGTCATGAAAATACTTGACATTTTTTGTTTATTTTGTCTGGATTTGTACATTTGGAAATCCAATTATAAAGAATATTAGTATTAATGTAAGATTATTTAAGTGAAGCTCATAGTTAGTCTAAGAGAGAAGCTAGTAGGAAACCAAATATTTGCAATAGTCACTTGAAAAAGAGTGGTTAAAATCAATATAGAAAATTAATAAAATTAGAAAGTTTGAGGAAATAAAAGGAATAGAATATTTAATGACAATAAACCAAATTATTTTCTTATTTAAACACCATGGTACAAGGTTGCTCATAACTCGGTTGTCTTTTTTCCTCCACAGATAAAGATATTCAGTCATACAATGTTGCAGTCATACAATGTACAACAACCTTCATTAGTGCACATTTCTGGCCACCAATGTCTCCAGTTTCCCTCTCACCCTCCCTAATGTCCTCTCGCCTTCCTGTCTCTAGGGCATACACCTCTTTCTTTCTCTCTCTTCCTTATCTTACCTTTTAGACACTTTTGTTTGCAATACAGTGTATATTTCCCACTATCCATGTCCCTGGTGAATTCTACAGATTTGAAAGATACTGAGATATAAATTAGATAATTGATAAATGATTCACTTAGCCACATGAAGGCCATTGTTTATTTTTGTCTGTTATTTCAATGGAAGGAGGTTATGCAATAAAATTGTGGTATTTTAAATATTATGAAAAAGAAAGGAGTTTTCAGTATGATTTTTGCCATTTGCAGTCAAGAGGAGATTTAAATGAATAATCTCTGAAACAATTTAAAGGGGCCCTTACAATATTCAGTCCAATCACTCCTAAAATTTACAGCTTATTAAGAGATGCTATTCATTGAAAATTGGATTTAGTAATCAAAATTGCACTGGAAACACTGCAGTAAAATTATAAAACATCTTCCTTTACTTCAGTTTATGTCAGTTTTTAATATTCTACTGCTATTCTGATATTTAAGAGACATAGTACATAAGGTCTTCAAATTTTTTTCATATATATTTTTAGGAACTCAAAGTTGATTTTTATATTTAAAATATGTTAATAAACTTGTTTTCATATAAGTATTATATTTACAAAATAATTTAGCAAAATGTATAAAATATTCTGTGCAAATAGCTATATACCTCAATCACACCCCAAATTTCTCCTTAATAGATCACTTTAGTGCAGCATATTTGTTAAATAGGTTGAATCAATATTGAAACATTATCTGAAGTTATCAGTTCACCTTAGCATTTTTTTTTTTTTTTGGTTTTTGGGCCACACCCAGCTGCGCTCAGTGGTTACTCTTGGCTCCAAAAATCACTCCTGGCAGGCACAGGGGACCATATGGAATGCCAAAATTCGAACCAATGCTAGTCCTGTATCAGCTGCTTGCAAGACAAATGCCCTACCATTGTGCTAGCTCTCCGACCCCCACTTTAGCATTTTTTGTGGTGCTGGGAATTGAAATGTGAAAGAAGCTCACATACGAGAGGCATGTTCTCCATCACTCCATGTGCAAGGCATGCAGCTGTAGTCACATCCCTGCCCTACAATCCATTCTTAAAATTTCAGTTCTATTAGCTTGATAAATGAGAAAATCTTGTATTCAGTATTACAATACCATACAAAATATGTTCAGTTCTTAAGTACCTCTATTATGCTTACCTCTACTCCAACTCCTTGCAATCACTTTTCTTATTGATTTATTTTACTGGCTATAGTTTTGTATTACTTAGTTATGTTAACTTAAAATATAGATTTTTAGAAAGGATTATTTCACTTAGTTATGCACATAAGTTTTTTCATAAGTTTTTATGTGTCTTATTTGGTTCATTTATTAACCCTTATTTTTTAAATAATTTTACATTATCTGTATGTGCTAAAATTGCTTAAGATTTTATTTGTATAAGGACATATTAGTCAATCAATATAATGAATAAAATTGGTAAAACATTGTTGTGTAGTTTTATTCTTAAAACAAATTTTAGTTATTTTAGTAAATACTTAAGAAGGTAATGGCTAGATTGAATGGTAAAATGTCATTTAACTTTATGTAACTTTCAAACTGTGTGTGGGATAATGGAATATGGGAATACCAGTAGGGAATTGACAATATTGGTGGGATTGATGTAGTAGTATTATATGTCTAAAACTGAGCAATCATTAACTTTGTAAATTCAAGTTCTTTAAAAATATATTAAGAAATGGGGCCGGAGCAGTGGTGTAGAGCTGCAAGGCGTCTGCCTTGCTGGCACTAGCCTAGGATGGACCGTGTTCAATCCTCCGACATCCCATATGGTCCCCCAAGCCAGGAGCGATTTCTGAGCACATAGCTAGGAGTAACCTCTGAGCATCACTGGGGTAGCCCCCAAAAACCAACCAAGCAAAAAACAAACAAAACAAGAAAAAACATTAAGAAAACGATTTGTCAGACTTTCTCCAGAGTCTCTGAACCATTTTGTATTTTCACCAACAATGAATATTTTTGTTGCTCAACAATCTCCAGCTTTTGATATTGACAAGTATCTAGTATCAAGTATCTAGTACAAATTAGAGTATATGTGTAGTTATATCTCATGTTATAATTTGCAGTTATTGAAAACATAGTATACTAAACATATGGTGCTTCTTTCCATTCAGATTTTTTTTTACCTTTAGTTTATTTTTATATTTTAGAAGTTGTATGAACCTTTCCTGACTGTGTTTGGGAATTCCTGTGCTAAATCAGATAGATTTCAGACCCTCCTACATAAAATGCATTTGTTTTATGAATTCCTTGTGTCCATGCATTAATTATGTTGTTTGTTTTCTTTTGTTAAGAATTAAAATGTTAAATATCTTGCATGTCATGAATTATCAGTTACATTTTCAGCTCTGTTTTGCAGATATTTTTTGAAATTCTGGTTTGTATCTATTGAATTTATCTGTGTCATTAGTAATCACATATAAATTTACTATCTCATTTTAGTTATCTTCTATCGTTTATAAGTCAGTAGACATTAGCTTTTATCTGACAAAGATTAGTTTACTTTAAAATGAAATATGTTAGTAATTTGTACTTGCTATTTTCTTTCATCACAAACTAGACACTGAAGAAGTGAATATCTCTGCTCTTACAGAGTGCTTGGAGATGCTAATAACTATCATTTATTTTCTTCTCTGTCACAGGTGCTATCAGAATAGACTACTTATTTAGTTGTTTCATCTTCATCATTACACTGAGAATTAGGAGATATTAGCTATTTTTAAAAAGCATAACATATTCTAAATTATTAACTTATCTGCCTAAAATTTAACAAAAAATATTTGATATATTTTTCTGTGACAATACTTTACGCTTCAGCACTTCAGTATGTGTGTGTTTAGACAATTTCTACCACATTTTTACTAGTATTTATTAATTTATTTTCTTTTTTCCTATCCTTTCTTTCTTTCTCCTTTCTTTCTTTCTTT
>PVKC010028333.1:0-15478 GCA_004027635.1 Crocidura indochinensis
TACCATCACAAGTGTAATTTTAGAAATCTCATCTTTTATATACCATCGTTATTATGAAGGTATGTGGGAAATGCTTCTGATAAATTCAAGACATGACTGGGATATGGGAGACCCTTTTCAAGCATAAGAATGATTTATGCTTATCCCAAACTTGGTTGAGAATGGTTCAGTCCACCTGCTCTTGGGATCTTTCCTGGTGTCCAGTTCATATGCTGAGATGAACACAGAAACCTGCACTGAGAGATAGTCTGAAACCGGATCATATGCATAAGCAGCACACAGGCACACATGCAAAGCTCTCAGACTCATAAGCTTATCAGGATCCACAACATGGTGCCGTCACTCAACTCAGGGCCTGGGAAGAAACTGAGGTCAATTTACGTCTTTATAAAGTAGAAACACCAGACCTTAGTTCTAGTTTTCATTTCTTCTTGAGTTCAGTTTCAGAGCCAGATTTAAATTTTGCTTGGAATATCTATTTTTACAATGGCTGCAATCAAAGTTTTGAGCAGAGGGTAGAGTTTTTTTCCTGACAGTGCTTAGGGATTATTCCTGGCTCTGCACTCAGGGATCACTCAAGGAACATACGTGGTGCTGAAGAAATAGCCTGTGCCAGTTGTGTAGGAAGCAAGCACCATATAAGTTGGAATTCTTCTCCTACTCCAGCTAGGGTCTCCTTTACTGTTTGTTTTTAGGTCACACTCTGTGGTGCTCAGAGATTACCACTGGCTCTGCATTAAGGAATTACTCATGATGGTGCTTGAATTATGGGAAGCAACAGAGAGAACCTGGGCCAGGTGCATGCCAGGCAAGTCACTTACTATCTGTACTACAATTACTCCATACTATCACTCCAGCCTCCTCAAGGATCTTTTATTTAAGTCTTTTTTTCTCCTGAAGCAAGCAGACAGTTGCTTCTGGGAACCACCAAGAAATATGTATTCATTCATATTCCTATGGTGGAAATGATCTTAGAACAAGCTGATGGCTCAATCTAAATTGTTTATCAATTCATTCTTGTTACTTGTTTCTCATGTATTTAGAGATTGTTACCATAAAAAAGACTTATTTTCTTTTCATGTAAAACATGCAATGCCAGATGTAGAAAACTCATATAAAAACGGAATAATTGCCCTTAAATTGTGATTTGCATTTATATCCATGAAAAACTATTAAAATACATTAAAAATATCTAAGCCAACCTATTAAGATTTCAAGATTCCCCACTGCTCCGCTATTTTGTCATTCTGTATGCACAGCACAGATTCCTGCCAAGCCTATTACAGTGAACAAACAATGTCTTCTCTGTCAGAACAGAGAATGAATAGTAACACAAAATTCTTCTCTAATGTACAGCTTCCATTTCCCGAACCCAGAAGAGGCTAGGATAGATTCTGGCGAAGGAAACATTCCTCTCTGCTAGACAATCTGAAATCATATTCTAGTAAGTTAAGGACTAAGTAATGTCAACCATATATTAGTTGCTAAACAGAGAAAGTTGACAAGTTTATTTTCTTTTAAATTGGATTGTATATTTTCCATTCCTGTGTGTATGTGCACATGAATATCTTTATCGGAATGAAGAGGACATTTCATCAGATATAACTTCAGGATTTAGCATAAACAGCTTTGGGCTACAGTCTGAGCAGCAATAAGTAACTTCATAGCAATGACACAACGATTTGTGCAAAAATACTGGCAGCAAATTCATGAATTCTATGAATTTGGCTGCTTCTATTAGGGCCTTTATTCCCGTTAAAGTCATGATTTGTAAATAAAGTAAAGAAACTCCTACAAAACATACAGATGATGTTGAATACACTTCACTTTGGCCTGTGTTTCCTCTCATTCATTCATTCACTCATTCTCTCACACGCCATACTTCCCAAAAGAGACTTATTAAGAAATATCATCCTCCCAAAACAATTTCTGATCAACCTACCAATGAATTACTTAGAAAAACTTTCAACAAAAGTGCATGGATTAAGAGAGTGAAGTCATGAAATTTTCCTATACCTGGATGTACACGGAATCTATTATGCTGAGATAAATAGTCAGAGGGAGAGAGATAGACACAGAGTAGTCTCACTCATCTATGGGTTTTAAGAAAAATAAAAGACATTATTGTAATAATGCCCAGAGATAATATGGGAGGACCAGCCCACCATATGAAACTCACCAAAAAGAGTGATGAGTGTAGTTAGAGAAATAACTACATTGAGAACTATTATAACAATGTGAATGAATGAGGGAAATAGAAAGCCTGTCTAGGAGTACAGGCGGGGGTGGGGTGGGGAGGAGGGAGACTTGGGATATTGGTGATGGGAATGTTACACTGATGAAGGGGGTTGTTCTTTACATGAATGAAACCCAAGCACAATCATGTTTGTAATCAAGGTGTTTAAATAAAGATATTAAAAAAAAAGAGAGTGTACATGTCACATCACAAGAACAAGAACAATCAATGCTGGCGAGGACATGGGAAGAAAGGAACTCTCATTCACTACTCATGGGAATACCATCTAGTTCAGCCTTTATGGAAAACAATATGGAGATTCCTCATTAAAAGTGAAATTGAGGGCCCGGAGAGATAGCACAGCGGTGTTTGCCTTGCAAGCAGCCGATCCAAAACCTAAGGTGGTTGGTTTGAATCCCGGTGTCCCATATGGTCCCCCGTGCCTGCCAGGAGCGATTTCTGAGCAGATAGCCAGGAGTAACCCCTGAGCACCACCAGGTGTGACCCAAAAAAACAAAAAAAAAAAATAAAAAAAGTGAAATTGAGCTCCCATATGATCCAGCAATACCACTCCTAGGAATATACCCTAGAAACACAAAAACACAATACAAAAATGCCCTTTGCAAGCCTATGTTCATTGCAGATTTATTTATAATAGCCAGTATCTGTAGACAACCAGGATGGCCAACAATAGATGGATGGCTAAAGAAACTGTGGTACATATACAAATGGAATACTGTGCAGCCATCAGGAGAGATGAAGTCATAAAATATACCTATATATGGGTGGACATGGAAACTATTATGCTGAGGAAAATGAGTCAGAGGGAAAGAGACAGACACAGAATAGTCTCACTCAGCTGTGGGATTTAAGAAAAATAAAAGATAGTATGGTTATAATACCCAGAGACAATAGAGATAAGGTTTGAAAGGACCAGCTCATGATATGAAGCTTACCACAAAGATTAATGAGTGGAGCTAGAGAAATGACTACAATGACAACTATCATGACAATGGTAGTGAGTGAGAGAAAGAAAATGCCTGTCTCGAAGATAAGCAGGGAGTGGTGGAGGAGGGAAATGGGGGCATTGGTATTGGAAAGGTTACACTGGTGAAGGGGTGTACACTTTATATGATTTTAATCATATGTAGTTGGGTTTTAACCCAACTACAGACATGCTTGTAGTCATGGTGCTTAAGTAAATATATAAATTAAACATAAAGAGTTGTTGATTAAAAAAAAAGTCTGTATTAAACAAATTGTCAAAGCTTACTGAAAGGTATTGTCACATTAGTTAATATGACAGAAACCTAAATTTATCATTCATTCTAGTCTACAATGACTCACCTACTATGAAAGTGATTGTATATGCTCCTACCAACCCAAATAAAGTGATAAAAATAAAAAAAAGTGTGCACATGTAGTCTTTATTGGGGGGGGCAATAATGATTCAAGTCTTTCCCCACCCCAGTGATAAAAATATATATGTTATATATTTATTTATTTATTTATTTTTTTGGTCACACCCGGCAGTGCTCAGGGGTTACTCCTGGCTCCATGCTCAGAAATTGCTCCTTGCAGGCACGGGGGACCATATGGGGCACCGGGATTCAAACCGATGACCCATATGAAAGGCAAACGCCTTACCTCCATGCTATCTCCCGGGCCCCATAGATATGTTATTTTAATCTCTAGAGAAAATTACCCAACTCTTCCTTCTTAAAGAAAAAGTGTTTTGTTTATAATCAGATCACGTAGGCTTGGGGTTCTATGAATATCTGAGAGAGATTGAAACACAGACTAAGTAGAGCTTCCCCACTCCTCCCCTTTTCCCACACATGTGTAGTCCAGCATACTGAGCTCCCCAAAGCTGATGGGCTTTCTCAGGACAGGCTGCAGGATCCACTCACAGTTCTGCTCCCTGGACCCATCCTTCCTCTCCTATCATTCCTGGTTTGTTGTAGAATAAACAATTCAGCTTTTGTGTTAGACCACTGCAATTTGCAAATCCTAATGAAGAGCCAGCCCCTCTCTTGGTACAATGATAATATTTACCTTTGAGAAATGTTTGTCCAAGTAAGTATTCACAATGTATTCCCTTGAATAGTCTTAGTGAGAGTGTTTTCTTCTTACTTGGCCTATAATCAAAGAGAGAGAAAGTTAGGGGGAAAATAAGAAGACAGATGGTTATAGACTGTGTCCAATTCACTGTAAAAATGCTAGCAAATTTATACTAAACACGGAGGAGCTTTCCATTTCTATTTCCAGAACAAAGAAGACTGCAAAGTAGTGGAGGAAAGTACAGGTAATGGTGGGTAAATAAAACATTTTTCTCAAAGAAGAACCAAGTCAATGTCTAATCAAATACAAAATCAAGTGATATGATCCTTCTGGGTTTTTTCCCTAGATCGATGACAAAATAATCTACATACTATTGTAGTGGCATTAAGCTGAATTTGAGATAAAGCAGCGATTTTGAAAAGTATTTGTGCCTTTTGGTGAGGGAAGCTGTGACTTAATTGTGAAAATGCTTTCTTGGAAGGAAAATCCTGTGAGCAGCATGAACAGCGTGACACTCGTTTCTTCATTCACTGCATGGTGGAAGTGAAAGATGTGCAGAAATGGAGATTTCAGGGTTGACTTCCCTTGATCTCTCTTCTGGTCTGTCAGCGTTCCTCAGTCCCATTCCATCTGTGGCTCTGCTCTATTTTTGGTAGTCGGCCCTTCCTCCATCCCTCTTTCCTCACCATTCTCTAATAAATATCTCCTAGTCTCAACATCTGCCTTATGCAACCCAACAGGAAAGGTACGTGAGGGAAGAGAGGGGAAGGATAGAATAAATAAATGATGACCTAAAGAGAATACCCTGCTGATGAAGAAGTCCCAAAGTTCTCATTTCATAATTTAAACAGATTCAGCTACGATTCTTAATTTTCAATTTAAAAACGACAACAACAACAACAACAACAACAACAGTAGAGTACAATTTTGCACCTAGCAATCTGTGTTTTCTTTGGGGGTTGAAAGGGCATTCCCAGTCAGAACTCAGGAGGTATGGAAGCCCTCCCACAGCAATTCTGGCAGGTTTAATGTGAGTACATAATATTCCTTGGCCTAATAGAGATCCAAGCCATACCAGGAGGTGCTCTCTATGCCTCAAAGACCACATTCACTGTGATGCTTTGTGGAAGCATCTGGTGTTGGGGGACTGAATTGGGCTCAGCAGCTTCAAGGTTTTTGCCTTAACCACCACTATCTCTTTGGTTCTAGCACTGTGCTCTTCTTAAGACCACAGATGATGCTTCTTGACTAGCAATACCCTTGTCCAAGTCATCAAACTATGTGGCTTACCTTGACATTATATATATAGCTATAGATATAGATATACATATAGATATAGATATTGTTTCTCTGACAGCTTCCAAGTGAGACATGACTGTCTTTGCTTACCAATGTATTCTGCTACGTTAGTATTTTGATTTTAAAAACAAGTCTACCAAGAAAAGAATAAAATACACAATCATAGGCTGCCTTCCTACAAGCTGACTACAGGTCCCTGCACTCTAAATTAGTAAATAGTAAGATCAGAGCCTTCACTGGGAGAAAAAATAAAAACAGATTAGGCTTCCTGAATAATATTTTTTTACCCTTTTTATCAGATTTCAAGTCAAACCTCCCTTAACACTGGCCATACATATATATGAAAAACATGGATTTCCTCTGTAAACATCTCTCCTTCTCAGACCCAGAGAATTTTCTTGAATTCATTATAACGTGAGTAATATTTGATGATCTAAGTCAACTTCGGCAGAATAGAATAAAATAAAAGAGTAACCTTTCTTATATCACCAAATATTATTACTATATATCAACAATGTGTGTATGTAGTTTACCTATTACTAGATGTGAACAAAATCTGATTTGACAATTGAAAAAATGAAAAACAAGTGGAAAAATTTCCATACTCTGCTGGTCAGAATGCAAAATATTATGGTCACTTTGAAAATAATCTAGTTGGTCATCAAAATGTTAAATATAGGAGTAATCATTTGACACAGTAACTTCACTACTATGTATGCACCAAGAAAATAAAAATATATTTCCATATAAAAACTTATATATGGATGTTCACAGTAGCACTATACATAACAGCCTCAAAATGGAAACATTTTACAGATGCTTATCAACTGGCAGATTAACAAAATATGGTATGTAATATCAAAAAGTACTATTTGGCCACAAATGGAAGATATGACATATGATAGAACCTGCATGAACCTAAAAACTATGATGTAACTACAAACACACACACACACATATACACACAAACCCCACAATACTTCCTTTTACATGAAGTTCCAAAGTGGCAAGTGCATAGGAATATTTCCTTGTGATTGTGGTTGATAAGGGTGTAGTGAAGTCATTTGAGGTATATTTTTAGGTAATGAAAATTCTGAAAGTCATTTAGATGACACACAAAACAATGAATACACTGTTACTTTATGGTAAACTGTAGTCAATATGAATTATAGTTAAATAAGACTATTATTGAAAGGATTTCATGTAATGTGTATTTTCTCATACCAATCATAAAAAACTATGGTAAACCCAAGAGCGATTATCACCAAGATCTCTATGCTCATTGCACTCAAACATGATCAACTGGCTCATTGAAAATATTCATATTCAGACTATCAGCCTGTGAAAAATTCTGAAAAGGCCTGCTGCTCCTTCAGATTTCATTTCCTATTCCTTGACTAAGCTTAGTATGGACAGCAGTTAATAACCGAAAATAATTACAGCTCCAATTAGAAATTCTATGCTGTCAGTGGAGATACTCTGTTCTGTAGAACAAAATTTTTGAACTTCAAAAATAGGTATCTACTTAAATCAGACCATCAAAAACTGCAAATGAAATGGCAAGTTTAGCCAGCATTGCTTCTTCCTGCTATACATCAGTGATAGAGTTCTCATGAAGATGATTAGAAATTTCTAAACACCACAGTAACATTCATCGGTAGGTTCAAACAGATGAATTCTGATAATCTGTGATGCATTTTGCCAATTAACCTGAAGACTTGCTTTGCTTTGACTAAAGTCACTCAGAGGAAATAAAATAAAGTTCAATTTCTGGGTCACCGGAACCCTGAGCTGAGATATGCCTTTGACAGATGGGAGATCCAAGCCTCAGCTGGCATGGCAGAAAGAAGACATGTAGAGAGAAAAATGTTTTCTCAAACCTATGCCATTCAATCCTTTCTGGGAATTATTGATGATATCAGTAACACACCGTTTTGTTATCTGGGTAAAATAGGAATTTGATAACACAGACTTGGGTCAACTTACACCCAGTTTCTATTTATTGTGTGTTTGTGTGACACATCCAGCTACACACTAAGGGATCACTTCTGGCAGTGCTTAGAAACCATATTGGATATAAGGAATCAAACCAAGGTTAGCCATGTACAATTCAAGAGCTTTACCCTCAGTACTATCTTTCTGGCTCCTCCCACTTTATGTTTACTTAGAAACATTTCAAGCTAATGGTCAAATTTAAAACAAATTGGAAGGGGGCCAGAGTGACAGTACAAGAGTTTAGGGCACTAGCCTTGCATGCAGCTGACCTAGGTTGTGTGCTTGGCACCCACTAAGGTTCCTTAAACCCCACTAGGGGGTAATCCCTGAGCACAAAGTCAGATATAAACCCTGAGCATAGACATATGAAACCTAAAAAAAAAAAAAAAAAAAAAACGAAGAAATTGAAAGGTGACTTACTCAGTACTTGAACTCATTCTATGTATCTGCAGCATCCATTTTATAAGAATAAAGTCAAAAGAACTTGATTAAAAATATCAGTTAAATGTATGGATCACTGAATAAATCATAATGCTTAACAACTAATAATTATTCAATATTTACCTAAGTAAATATTGAAATAAATACACTGAGTAAATTTAAGTAAATAGAATGAGTAAATTAATTTTTATAATTAGAGTAAACTCAAGGTTACTGCTTTATGTCATTGTAGTTTTCTGAAGATCAGGAAACTATTTCTCATGATATCATATTACAGCATAAAAATATATCACATGTGCCAGTACCTTCCAAGTAAATACCTTCCTACTCTACATGTAAGTTTGAGTTAGTGGTGGGGACATTTCTTCTGTGGCTTAGTGGCATCAACTTAATTTTAATCGACTTTAATTTTAATTAACTTAGACTTTAATTAACTTTAACTTTAATTTTAATTCTGGTTGCTACTTCTAGGACCATACATCACAAGCCCTATATTAACAGATCTTTCAATATTTAAAAACACCAATTTGAAGAAGCCCCTTTCCCCTACATCCAAGCCTTTCCTTTTTCATTCCAAAGAATGCAGTTTTGTATATCACCTTTCATAATTCAAAATAGCACAAAGACTGTTAGAAGATGGGATCTAGGTCTTGCTTAGCCCAAACACTCTACTTAGGATAGATGGCTAGTAAATAACCAGACAAACTAACCAGTGTACAAACTAAAGATCTGATTTAGGAATATTTATCTGGCTGAGTTGAATGATAGTAGTGAGAGAATTATTGTTTTTAATTAAATTTTCATAATTATATTTTAGGTTGTTGCAATATTTTAACATTTATAGTAGCAAACTACAGTATTACTGCATCCCCACCAATGGGCCCATCAACCTCCACCATGGCTCCTGTGTTACATCCAGTGTGATTTTCTTCCTTCCACAATTTTCCCTATACTGTTCATTATAAGTTTGACAAGGGTTTGCCATTGTTTAATATAGTCTATTCCCATGTTTTATCTCTCATAAATCAACAGATGAGTGAGATCATCTACTATTTGTTCTTATAATTCTTGAGACCAGTTATCCTAAGGAGACAAAACTACCAGAAGGAATAATAATTAGTGAAATAGAATGGTATCCATGACCATTCAGGAGTCAAGTTATATATAACAAGAGAATATGGTCACTGGTTATAACTTAGACTAAGCCAAAATTAAGATATATATATATAAACTATGGTCCCCCATGAAGATACCTAGCTCCAATCACTTACACATGAAGAAATGACAACAACAATAAAGCTGAAACTCTGAAAATTCTAAGGAGAAACTTGAAAGAAGTATCAAGAAATTTTATAAGTAATTCCTAGGATACTAGATCATGTTTGTTTGTCTGTTTGCATTTAGTTTTTATTTTGTTTACTTTAATGCTTTTTAGATAATAATCAATGATTCTCAGGGCTAATACTGGCTCTATGTGCAGGAGTGACCTTTGGCAATGCTCAGAGACTATAAATAATGCTGGCTATCAATTTGGGGTAGGCCTTCTGTAAAGCCAAGCATTTTACTTACTTCTTATATAATCTTTCTGGTACAAGATACTGGATCTTGCACCTAAATAGCAATCCAGATGATTTATAATGCAATAGTGACCATCCCAATGGTCATCAGTGGGGCAATACTATTTGCACAGTTTCAGTATTAAAGATTACAAGTCACCAAACAAGTTCCTCCTGTCTGAGTGGTAGTTAGTAAGGCGTAGAAATAATATGATTAGAGATTTACTACACTGTACTGGGTGTAGGGGTAAAGGAAAGGAAGGTTTAAACATGTTAAGTATCTTGTGTTAATGAGAACAAATTTCATGTTTGGGAAGGGCAAGATGGTGCATGTAAGAGGAAGCAGAAGAGGAGAGAAGCAAAGAGACACAGGAGATTAGAGTCTGGCCAGCATTTAAATTTCTGGTTAAGCTCTTCTAAAGGACCAAGTTCAAAGGCATATCTTTAAATGCAGTAGCAGTTCACTAGTGAAGAAGAGAATTTTTACTTATATTGGTCCAAATACTACTATTTTTATTTAGAAGGTCACGCATCTTTTTCAATAGCTACACTGTGCTGTGGGAAAATATGAATCTTGTCCTTGACTATCTCAAAGACTATTGTCTTTCTTATATAATGTTCCTATGTTACATCACTTTTTACTGTCCTTCTACAATTTAATTGGAGGCAGTGGTGATGGTGAGATACTTATATCATCCCTAGAATATGGCTAATTGTGGGTGACTGAGTTAATTGGAAAGATAATTTAGAATTGCTTTTTCCCATTTATTATTGCATTAGCCATCTCTTCCAGTTTTCATTTCTGCATTATGGAATTTTGCCTAAATGAGGCCTAACGTTAAGCAGGAAAGGATTAATTTTAAATACCCAAAACCTTTCTCCGAAAAGAAAGCAATTTATTAATAAGTTCCCTCTGGATATACTTACCAAACCAGTTATTCGTCTTGCTAATTATACATACTCTCTATCTGTCTAAATAATAAATTCGATATCTTTTTGGTTTTAAAAACATCTGACATGCCTATAAACTAAAGGCATGCTACTTATTTATCACTTACATTCTCTGATTGGTTTAATAAACTGCTCAAGCACAGACATTTCCTTCCATTCATATTTCAATATTGTCTTCCAGAGTCATCTCACACACAAAAAAAAGATATTCAATATGCTCAATATACAGAAGCTAATTAGGATAGTTAAAAAAAACACAGGGCTTTGAAAGACTGTACATTACTGAAAACAAAACAAAACAAAAACTTTCTATACCTCCTTTTCCCTCTTTCCAAAGCTTGCTTTTCTATGGCTGCACCTTTTTCCTTGCTGAGTTTCCAAGTGCTTTTTGGCTGCTTTTCTGACTGGGACTTCCAGCTGTGCCTCTCAGCTTTCCACCCATCCCATCTCCCAGCTGCCTTAGCTCTCACTTCCAGCTTTCCTGATATTGACTATGTTAACAATTCTCATCTTCATGCCAGCTGATGTCTTTTGCCTCATTTTTCACATATTTTAAAAGCCGAGATCTATGCATGCGTGGAAAAATAACAACGCATTAATAAAGGAGTGCTTTCTGGTGTTTTATTTTCCTTTCTGAGGGCAGAATAATGTGAGATGGGAGTAACTACAAGGACAATTCACAGGCGTGCCAATCTGTTGATAAGATGATGGCAAATAAAAACCATTCTAAGTATCAGAAAGATTATAACAAGGAAAAGTAATTTCTTCTTAAAATCCTCTTTAATGGTGAAATTAAATGAACATAATCTTTTTTCCAAGACCATATTTTTCTTCAATTCTGGGGAACTGATGATAAAAATCCTAAACCATATATATTTATCTATAATATACAGGACCTAGGCAAGAATAGATACAGTAAAAATACATATATTGACTTATTAACAAATTCCATTAGCAAAATCCTTCCCTATGTATTATGAAATATAGTATTATGCGAGATTAAGATGATACTATTTATTTTAAGCCTTATCTTGAAGCATTTATCCAAATCAGGTCTAAGCACGAATTTACTGCAGGAGCTCTAGTCTTATCAGAGAAAAAATTAAAATGATGAAAGTGCTCAAATAAGAATAAAAATTCTCCTTGGTAGAAATGAATAGTTTATAATATGCAAATTTAACATATTAAAGGAAAATTACATGCTTCTTAGATACCTAACAACATAAAGCTTGTTAGCATAAATATTAACATTTACAAAAATTAGCTTCAGAATGTCAATGTTGTTTTCATGAACAGAGATATAATATCAATTGAATTTTCTAATTACAAAGTTATAAACCATTACTAAGAAGCTTTTAAAAACAGCCTTGTTGGAAGCTAGAGAGATAGCAGGGAGGTAGGATATTTGTCTTGTATGTAGAAGGATGGTGGTTTGAATCCCGGCATCCCATATGGTCCCCCAAGCCTGCCAGGTGCGATTTCTGAGCATGGACTCAGGAGTATTCCCTGAGCACTGCTGGGTGTGACCTCCACCCAAAAAAAACCCAAAATAAAAACAGCCTTGTTGGGGGCAGGAATCATATCAAAGAGGTAAGGCCATTTGCCTTGCACGCAGCCAAGACAGACAGACCCTGGTTCGAATCCGGGCATCCCATATGGTCCCCCGAGCCTGTCAGGTGTGACTTCTGAGGGCTACCAGGTGCGACCCAAAAACAAAATCAAAACAAACAAAAAAACACCCTTGCTAGGGCAATGTTAAGAAGCATAGAATAATCATCAGGATAAGCCAAAGAGTTATTCACTTATTTATTCACTCACTCATTCATTCATTCATTTTCTGTTCACCTTTCAAAGTTATTTTCTTGATAAAAAGAACAAAAAGTAAATATTTCTTAGTCCCATTCACTATTTGTATGAAGGTAGCTCTCTTTGGACTGGGATTTAAACTGATATTTAAATATCCTATAACTAGATCCTTTTGGTCTCTTTAAGGGTACCTAACCATGAGACATTGCCTTTCTCATCATAAAACTTCAGTTCAGCTTTTCTGATGACATTTCCTCATGAGCAATCACTTCCGTTTCACATAGTTCTGGGGTCATCGTTGGTTTTGGAGTTGAAGAAGTGTATCTCAGAGTTTTCACAGAAGTTGTGAGTGACAAAGCTAATGTCAACAGAATCAAGAGGCCCAAGTCACAACAAGCTATAATAAAAGGGACCTTTTACACTAGCAGTCCAGGGTCCAGGGGGCTAGGGGTGGAGATTTGGGATGCATGCTGGGAAGAGTGGCAGAGGGAAGTCAACACGAGTGGTGGGAATTGCCCTAATTCACAATCACTACGTACCTTAAATATAACTGTGAAAGACTTGTAATTCTCATTAATCTGAATAAAAATTAAAAAAAAAAGTTGTGAGTACATATGTGTGGGATAAGGAGAACTGAAAAGATTTCCGCTTTCCCAGGAAGCTGAAAAAAAGTAGAAAGTCAGACATTACCAACTCACGTGAAGTTTGTCTTTGAAATTCCAATTTTTTTTTTTTAGAAATCTATGAGGAATTCCAGTAATAAATAACTGCTAATGGTTCTACTGGTAGAACTGCTTGCGTTGACCTGAGGCAAAGGCTCTACTTGCGGGATTAGAGAAAGAGATAGATTTAAGCTCTCATTGTTTTCCTAAAAGCTTTCCACATTATTGAAGAACCACTAACCATTAAGTATTTGAGTTTCAGAGAAGTCTGTAGGGTGTCTGTGATTGTGTGTGGAGTTGGCATTTTTGGATGGGGTAGACAAAGTCACTTATAATGCCCTCCTATTTATTTATGGGTTTTTAGGCACATATTGTCCATCTCTCTGTAAATATGTTATCTTTATGACATATATTCATATATTATACATGTATTCACCTACACATAAAATATGCATGTATTATGACATAGATAGGTCTAGATATTTAGAGGGACTGTACACACCTGTTAGACCATTTTCTTCTTAAACTTGTTATCCTCACCCCCCATTCTTACTTTGTAACCTTAACTTCTAGGAAGACCTGGCCATTTCGGGGAGGGATCTTTGGGAGGTATCAAGAGGTTTGCCTGAGGGGCAGGAAGATTTGGAGGATTGATTGGGAGATTGGGAGAGATTCAGCAAGGAAAGAGAAGTAGGAGAGCTGGCAGGATGGAGATAGAAGAAACATATTAAGATGACAGGGCAGTGGAATAGGCTGCTTAAATGGTTAGAATAGATGGCTAGGGCCTTGAATAAAGCGGATGTCTCCTGAAACCTGACTGCAGTGGATGATTTCCTCACCGCTACCCTGAACCCTCAGACCTGCTGGCTGGAGAGGGTTGGCATGGCCTGAGCCGGCGGAGAAAGGTCTCACCCTCCATCACCCTCCATCATCATCAAACGCCATCCAGAGCTGTTATTCTACAAAACTTTCAAAACTGCCTGTGAACACCTATTATAACAAGGTGCTCAGGGGCCACTCCTGACTCAATGGTTGATGATCACTCATGGTGGTGCTTGGAGGACCACTCAGTGCTGGGAAATAAAAATTAATATTCCCACATACTTTTTAAGATATCTAGGGCCAGAGAGATAGCACAGCAGTAGGGCCTTTGCCTTGCATGCAGCAGATCAGAATGAACCATAGTTCAAATTCCAGCATCTCATATAGTCCCCCATGTTGGCCAAAAGCGATTTCTGAGTGCAGAGTCAGAAATAACTTCTGAGTGCTCCCGGGTATGACAACAACAACAAGATATCACCAGGGCTGATAGGCAAAATGATTAGAAAAATTTTCAGTTTATTTTATAAAGATATCTTATATTTGATTTGATATGACATATCATTTGTTTTCTCCAATGCTTCCTTAGGTAATTCATACTTTTTAAAACATCTGTAAAAATGCACATGTAATGCCTCTTCCCTGGAGAATCTGAACAGACACTTCTCCAAAGAAGACATAAGGATGGCAAATAAGCACATAAAATATTCATCTTCTCTTATTATCAGAAAAATGCAAATCAAAAAAATAATGTGTCATTACCTCACAAGTGAGAGAAGAGCTATTCTCCAAATGAGAAGAAATAACAAGTACTGGAGAGTATGCAGACAGATGGGAACCCCTAAAGATTTGGTGGAATTATAAGTTGGTGCAATCAATGCAGAAAGCAATGGAGAATCCTGAAAAATGAAAACTGCATCAGGAATAGTTACCAAGAGCTACTCACTGACAAATCAGTTACTCTGATGTATAAGGCCTGGGTTCAATTACTGGCATCACAAGTTAACTCATTTAAATTATGAGACTAAGATGATAGCAGGTCAGGCTTTGAACACTGTTGGCCCCGGTTTGATTTTTGGCACAACATATGATACTTCGACTCCCTAAAGTAGTGATCCCAGAGTGCGGAACCAAGAATAAGCTCTGAGAACTGCTGAATATGGTTTAATAAATAAATAAAGATCAAATATAACATATTTGGGGATATTTATCTCAAAACACTAAAATGCTAGTTCAAAAGAATCTATTCACTCCCCTGAACAATATAGCAGTATTTATAATAGTCACCTTGGAAACAGCTTCACTGTCCATATATATATGATGGGAAAAAGATGAAATGTTAAATATATAGATATAATATATTCCTGATATTTGAAGCGACATGAATGGACACAAAGGGTGTTCTAGGACACAAAGGGTGTTCTAGTTGGTGAAATAAGTCAGATCAGGGAGCCGGGAGGTGGCGCAGGAGGGAAGGTGCCTGCTGCCTTGCCTGCGCTAGCCTAGGATGGACCACGGTTTGATCCCCAGTTCCCATATGGTCCCCCGTGCCTGCCAGGAGCAACTTCTGAGCACATAGCCAGGAGTAACCCCTGAGCGTCACTGGGTGTGGCCCAAAAACCAAAAACCAAAAAAAAAAAAAAAAAAAAAAG
>PVKC010028334.1:0-15481 GCA_004027635.1 Crocidura indochinensis
ATTTCTTTCTCTCGCCTCTGTGCTCCCCGGTTATCAAAGAAAAACAGGCTGCACAGAGCCAGGCCACTCCTAGCCGCGTGGCACCTCTGGGCCGTGGTCATGTTTGCAAAGGGAGTCCTGTTCCCGAGGACAGCATTGCCCATGTTGTCCAGGAGCTAGGCAGCGCGTGAGCGCACACACACATACGCACGCACACACCACGCTTTCTCTCTCTCTCTCTCTCTCTCTCTCTCTCTCTCTCTCTCTCTCTCTCTCTCTCTCTCTCTCTCTCGTTTTGAAGCCACATCCACCTTGGTACTCATGGAGGATATTGGAGAGCACATGGTGTCCTATAGAATACGAGCTTCAGCAGTAAGCTTGCCTTGCACACAGCCAACCTGGAATGGATCCGGCTTCGAGCACATGGTGTCCTATAGAATACAAGTTTCAGCAGTAAGCTTGCCTTGCACACAGCCAACCTAGGATGGATCCGGCTTTGATTCCCAACATTCCGAGCCTGCCAGAAGTGATTTGTGAGCAAAGAGCCAGGAGTGACCCCTGAGTGCCACAGGGTGTGACCCAAAGGAAAAAAAAAATCGGCGAGGGAGGCCACACACACGAAAAAAGAACATATGCTCCAGCCCACTGAATTACCTCCCCAGTCCTCCGGTTAGCCACTGAAGATGAGAAGGGTGCAAATTCTGCCTCATCACTTTCAACAGCTTCCCAGGGTCTCCAGAAAACTGATAAGGGGAGTGAGGAATTTCTGGAACCCTCCAAGTTGGGGCAGGAGAGCAGAGATGAAAGCAGGTCCCTGTGAACCCCCTCCCCCATCCCATTTCTGCCAAGCTACCTGGCCTGACAAACAAATCCAGGACAAGATCCAGAAGCACACCAGGCCAGCTGCCTGGTGAACCACCAGATAGACAAACAGGGTGGCCAGAAGCTATCCTACAGCCCCGTCTCTGATTCAGCGATGGCAAGAGCCAGCACAAAATAGCACTGGGGGCTGTCGGGGTTTGGACCAGGAGGGCCCACTGAAGCTCAGGAAAGCCCTGAAAAGTGGAGGGAACAAGAGAGTGGGAGGGAGGGAGGGAGCTATTCCAGGCAGAGGGGCTGTCTACAGAACTTCTGAGAAGCTGCCGTATGGGGTGTGGAGTAAGACCCAACTGACCCACTGGCCTGGAGGGCAGGGCTGAGTGCCCCTCCACCACAACAGCCCCGATGTAGAGGAGTTTCCAGAAACTTCTAAACCCAGATTCAGTTTCTGTGGTAGCACAGGCAGGGGCCAGAGAGACAGAACAGGCTTGGAGGGATCTCTAGAACCCAAGCTGAGCCTGCTGTACAGACAGACAGCGAGGAGGACCATTCCTCCAACCTCCTGGCTCTGTTCTTCCCCTGCCCACAACCCTCTTGTGCTTCCTGTCTTGTTTTTATTTATTATTTTTAAATGGGGGGTTGGGGGGGGGCTGCTTACGGTCAAGTTGATGCATTTTTAAAAAGGTTTGAATGTGCCCAGCACTCCCTCCCTCTGAGGACACAGGCAATCGATTGCCCTCTTAGTGCTGTGCCCTGCAGAATGGGCTGAGAGAGCATGGACCCCCTCCCTCTGCACATGCCCTTGGCCCCCCAGCTGCAAAGCCCCAGAAACAGGAGGTCAGCTAGGAAAAGAGCCAAAAGGCTAGAGTGGAGCTGACATGGAGAGACCCAGCATTCCCAGCTCAGTTCAGTATCTCAGTACCTTGAAATCTTGGATGAGGGTAAGCAGGTAGAATGCTCACCTTGCAAACAGCTGGCTGGGGTTCAATACTTAAGTATCTCCATATGGTCCCTGAGCCCACCGAGCAAGACTTCCAATTGTAGAGTGAAAAGTAAGCCACAAGCATCACTAGATGTGCCCTCTTCCAAAACACAAAATAAATAGGAGCCGGATAGCACAGCATTAGGGCATTTGCCTTGTATGCGACCACCCCAGGATGGAAGGTTTGATCCCAGGCACTCCATGTGGTCCCCCGAGGCTGCCAGGAGCAATTTCTGAGCGCAGAGCCAGAAATAACCCCTGAGCGCTGCTGGGTGTAACCCACTCCCCCCCCACACCCCATTTAAAGACTTAAAAGAATTGTTAGAGGATGCTCAGTGTCTTGGATCTCAATTTGTGTAGCTCAAACAGGGGTGAGGCTAAGGTGGTAACATATGCAAGGCCCAGAGTTGGATCCCCACACTGTTAAGACCTTACCCCTCATCCAGACTACCCACAAGGACAACAAGGGAAGTTAAGGAGCTGCAAAAAGTAATCTCTGTACAATGGAGAAAGGGTCTGGGATGCAGCAGCCCACAGACACAATCTCAGCAGCCCCCACCCACCCCATCCCACCCCCGCACTCTGGGGGCCCTGGGAAAACAGCTTCCTGCTGTTTGCCAGACCCTCCTCACCCCCACCCCTGGGAGCTGGAATACTCTGAGCTCCCTCCCCGACACCGACAGATGGGGAATCCTAAAATACAGCGTATGGATCATGTTTCGTGACTAGCAAGACACGCCAGCCGGGACACTCGGAGGAGTCGGCCGGTTTTCAGGAACAGGATTTTACACATTTCCCAGGACTGGCAGATCTGCCGCTCGCCTCCGCCCTCCGCCATCCAGCTCCTCCAGGTGTTCCTGTACCCCAAGGTACCGGAGACAGGTCGGGGCATGCAGAAGGGAATCCAGCACATCAGAGCAGCAGGGCTCAGAGCTGGTGCTGTTGGCTGCAGTGACTGATGCTCTGGACAGTACTTCCTGAGCTAATCTGCTCTTTGTCAGACCAAGAGTCCAACTCACACTCAAGGTCACCTGTCCAGGGTCTGAGGCTGCCCCTTTATTTACGATCCTGGGTGTGCACTTTGCCTCTCAGAGCTTTGGGGCCTCACCTGGAGGTGAGCTGTGTTAAGGCTGGGGGCAGGAGCCCAGTCACAGCCACAGCCACCAATACCATCTCCACAGAACCGACAGACTTGCTGCTGTCCTGAAGAAGGCAGAAGGGCACAGAGAGGCCATATGCCATTGTGATCACCAGGAGGCAGAGATACTGGTGGCATAAGGGACTTTAGGAATGAACTGAAAAGCTGAGGGCTTACGGGCAGGGGGTACACACAGGACACACAGTGTCTGGAGGGACACCAAGTTTCCTCACCCCAGAGCTCCCCACGATTCTGTGGCTATAAGACACAAGCTCTCTGTAGAACTGGTAAGCACCTGGGCCTCAGTGAGGAGTACAGCACATCCCTCTCCATGAACATAAAACCTGCTGTTGGTAATGGAGTGCGTGCGTGCGTGCATGCGTGTGTGTGTGTGTGTGTGTGTGTGTGTGTGTGTATCTATTTGTGTGTGGGCCTTCTGGAAAGGAAGACAGGCTCATAAGGATCTCTCTCCAGCACCATTGTCTGCAGTGACTGATGCTTTCCTAAGTGCTATCACCCCACACTGGGCCCAGGATGCACTGAGAGCAGCAGTGTCCCTTGGGTGCTACCGGAGGGGGGGATTTTCTATTTGTTCGAGCAAAGATTAAGGTCAATTTCTATAGGGGCACTGAACTTTTCTTCCTGAAAAAGGAGCGGGAGGCCAAGTACGTTAGGGAGCCTGAGTTGCAAAGTCTTGCACAGGGACTCGCAGCTCAGCAAACAGGATGTTGGGCTGAACTCCAGGACTCCGAGGATACCCACATGGAGGAGGGGGAGGAAAGAGCAAGCACACAGAGCAGGGCCTCAGAGTGCCTCTGCCTACAGGGACTGAGCCCACCCCACTGGCCTTGTCACGTCAGCAACTAAGTCAGGGAAGAGCTTTATGGAGTCAAAGTGCCCAGAATTTGTTTACTATCTAATTTCCTTCTCAGGGTGGAGAAAAAATAAAGCATACATCCATGCACTACTGGGAAAATGTAGTACGAAACTAATCTACTTACAAATCCACATAAAGGACACTACTCTCAGGCATGACCGACAATGGCGTTTCTACCCAAATTAGTTTCTGGAAGCCCCCTCCAGGGGTCCTCCTGGGGACAGAATAAGGAATTCTAAGCATGTGTCAATCCTTCCCAGGACCCTCTGGGGCTCGCCTGGTCATGTGACTGCACTCTCTCTCCCGGAGACACCAAGAGAGGAGGAAGTCAGTCCAGTGGACTCCATACGCTCCATGTCTCTGGGTAATGAAGGTCTTAGAGAGAGAGGAAAGCACTGGTAAAGAGATCCATGGACCATTTTCTCTTCTGGGGATTGGGAAGGAGAGCATGAGGAACAGAGAACACAAGATGGGAGCTTCTGGGCAGGCTCATGAACCCGGGAATGAGCAGTACCTGGATGCAGGAGCAGCCCTCACTGCCGAAAGCCAGCAGGCATTCCACGGTCATCACTGCGGCTACGATCTCAGTCCAGCCATCGGGGGCCACACGAAAACCAGATTCTAGTTCCCACGACACCAATTCAGCACAGACAATGGCTGTAGCCTCCTGCCCGGAAAGGTGAGGCTGTAAAGGCTCAGGAGAATCCTCTAGAATTCTTGGGGGACACTCATACACCAGCTCAGTTCTTTCTGTTCCTAGGGGAAACTTGTGTGAGGCAAGAATAAAGGGGAAGCCTTCTCGTGTTGATCCACAGAAAGAAGAAGCAGAAGCCCTAAAAAGCAGCCTGTTGACAGGCAGTGTTGACCCTGCTGATAGAATAGCTCCTAGCAACCATAGCTGCCTGGGACAGAAACGCCAAGAAACACACTTCTTGAGGCCAGAGCAATAGCATAGCAGTAAGGCATTTGCCTTGCATGCAGCCAATTCAGGACGGACCTTGGTTTGATCCCCAGCATCCCATATGATCCTCCCGAGCCAGGTGCAATTTCTGAGCACACAGCCAGGAGTAATCCCTGAGTGTCACAGGGTGTGGCCCAAAAAGAAAAAAAATAACACATTTCATGACACATCCAAGCCCCACACTTCCATGTAGGAAGGAAACGGGGGTGAAGGAAGACCCTCTAGGTCCAAGGATAAGTTTCTATGCTTCTCAGGTCAGCCTTGAAATATTTGCAAGGTTTTGTCAAGTTTCCAGAACAGAGCAAAAGTATAGCATGTAGGGAATTTTCCTTGCATGGACCAACCTGGGTTTGATTTCCAGCAACCCATATGTTCCCCAAACCTGCCAGGAGTGATTTCTGAAAGCAGATACAGGAGTAACCCTCAACCATGACCAGGTGTGGCCCAAAAACCAAAACAACAACTTCAAAAAGATCAGTTTCCCCTGACTCCTCCTTTAACTTGGAAGAGTCAGAAAGGTGAATAAGGGGGCCAGAGCGGTGGCACAAATGGTAGGGTGTTTGCCTTGCACATAGCTAACCTAGGACGGACTGCGGTTCGATTCCCCAGCATCCCATATGGTTCCCCAAGCCAGGATCAATTTCTTTTTCTTTTTTTTTTGTTTTTGTTTTTGTTTTTGGGTCACACCCGGCAGTGCTCAGGGGTTACTCTGGCTCCATGCTCAGAAATTGCTCCTGGCAGGCACGGGGGACCATATGGGGCACCGGGATTTGAACCGATGACCTTTTGCATGAAAGGCAAATGCCTTATCTCCATGCTATCTCCCGGGCCCACAGGAACAATTTCTGAGCGCACAGCCGAGCATTACCAGGTGTGGCCCATGTCACCCTTTGTGGCTGAACTGTGTCCCACCCTTGGTTGGACCTACAACTTGGGCAATAGGTGAATATAGCTCCTCTGTAAATGCCAACAAGAAACGAGCCCAGAAGTGTCCACAGGTTCCTTACAAAGGAGTTTGGGGCATAGACACAAGGAGCCTGACGTGTGAGGAGGAACCATCAGCTACAGTAAGGGAAACAACAGACAGGGCATCTATAAGCCTTTAGACCAGGGGTCTCAAACTCCTCCGTACAGCATTTTGTGGCCCTGCCCTAGAGGAATCTTTTTTTGTTGTGTTTTGTTTTAGTTGTTTGGGTCACACCCCACAATGTTCAAGGCTTACTACTGACTTTGCACTCAAGGATCACCCCGACTTTGCCTCCTGCGGGCCCCAGGTAAATTGAGTTTGAGACCCCTGCTTTAGACACTCCCAGAATCTCATGAGAGTCCATTTTCCATGCAGAGTCGTCCCAGGCAACCCAATGATTGCATCCCAACGCACTTATACCCCGCTCATCCCATCCAAACCCTGACACTGCACTCTCACCCATCTCCCCACTGCAGGTTTGTGACCCTGATCACACTGCTGTGCCTATGTCCCTACACCTACACCTGAGTGCCCATTGCATGCTGTGGCGCCGTCACACCAGGTACCCCCAGTGGCACACGCTGCCCTGCAACTGGCCAACTGAGAACAGTGCAAAGTCCAAAGTAACATGAGAGATGCCAAGAAACAGAAGATGCGGGTAACAGGATGGAAATCAAAAGGGTTGAAAAAAAGATGGAGAGCAAAGGAGTTCAGAGAAGGACCTGCATGTCAGAGGCAGAAAATGAGGCTAAGAGCCTTGTCCCCACTTCCCTGCACGCCCCCTGCACCCTCCCCAGGGCCACCTACACAGCTGCTGCACTTTGAGCTTCTGCAAAGACAAAGCCAAGCTGCTTCCGGCCAGAGACTGGGCTTTATTTGCTCGGGATTTTCAATACCGGGAACTTGGTGGGGCCAAGGCAACAAGGGACAGCGAAGGAGCAGGCTGAGCAGATGGACGGGACTCAAGGGGCAGCTGGAGGGGGCAGAGTCCCTCATGGTGCTGAGCAGCAGGGTGGGGGAGCACCCCAGTCCCTCTCCTCACCAGACAGGGGGCCAGGACATGAGAGGTCACTGATTCTCCACCCCTCTGTTATGAGCTTACCAGGAACAAGGGAATCCTCCACTCTAAGCTGACATTGGAGGCAGCACACCACCATAGTCCCAGCTCCATCTTCACATCCATTCCAGCCTTCCTCAGGGCTGGCCATCCCCAAGGGACAGGGACAGCTGCTGCTCCACTACCAACATGGTCAAGGCAGGAAGCATGCATATATTGTCCTCCAGGAACTACAAGTCAGAGGAGCCTTTGGCCTCTTGCAGAGGTCTCAGTCACAGCGAGGGCAGAAACCTATGGCCTCCAAGTTCCTCTGAGTATATAGAACTCAGGGCAAATGCAGAACCGTCCAGTTCTGAGCTGAGACAGGAGTGAGCATGGCCCGACCCTCTGAAACAGAGCTGCAACAGGGGTCAAGAGTGAAGATGGGGGCCCGGGAGATAGCATGGAGGTAAGACGTTAGCCTTTCATGCAAAAGGTCATCGGTTCGAATCCCGGTGCCCCATATGGTCCCCCGTGCCTGCCAGGAGCAATTTCTGAGCATGGAGCCAGGAGTAACCCCTGAGCACTGCCGGGTGTGACCCAAAAACAAAAACAAAGAGTGAAGATACCAGCACCAGCCTGCATGGGGAAAGAGGGTGGCAGGATGCACCCCTCTGCTGCTCCCAGCAGTTACCCTGGCACCTACAGTGTCTGGCAAAAGGCAGCCCAATGGTATCTACATGTGAAGCTCCAGAAATCAGCCATTACCTGAGCCAGGGTTCAAGGATGGCACACACACCTGGGAATAGCTGAGCCCCAAAGCACAGCATCTATGACCCATTAAAGAAGTAACATGCCACAACCACCCCCTAAACACCTCGAACGAATGAGACAGGAGTCTGAAGTCATGAACAAGTATTCCTGCCCCATCCCCCGGTGTGGAAACTAAAAGGATCAGATCCCATTACTGGATCCTCCAAATGAAACTTAAATCAACAAAACAGATGAACGGCATGGAGACGCTGCCACCTATAGCTTTTGCTTTGGGGCGCACCTCAGAAAAAGAGCTCAAGGATTGGCATGGCCTTGGTCCCATTTATTAAAAGGGGAGAAGGGTGGGGGCCGGGCGGTGGCGCTGAAGGTAAGGTGCCTGCCTTACCGCGCTAGTCTTGGACGGACCTCGGTTCGATCCCCCGTGCCCCATATGGTCCCCCAGGCCAGCCAGGGGCGACTTCTGAGCACATAGCCAGGAGTAACCCCTGAGCGTCACTGGGTGTGGCCCAAAAACCAAAAAAAAAAAAAAAAAAAAAAGGGGAGAAGGGTGGCGAAGGGCAAGTGAGCAGGCAAGCTCTCCTGTGCACCGTGGCTCTCAACACTGGCAGCTTCTCAACCGCCTTCTTCTCTACCACTGCCATCTGGGATACAGCGTACCTGGCAATGCTCCTGCAGAGCATAACACACATCACTGGCCCTCTGCCACCCCCAACCTGGTCCCTTCGCTGTGACTGTTGGATGTCACCCCCAACCCTCCTGCCCAAACCCTAACCCTATGTATTTAACCAAAGATGCTGGAAGGATCCCAGCGTGGGACCATTTCAAACTCATTTACAACTATTGAGCTGAGGGTTCCCCATCTGGAAAGTCAGGGTGACATTCAGCAGGGGGTGGGGGGGGGCAATGTGAATCTGGGAGCCAAGGAGATAATTCTAGATAGAAAGGCTAGAGCTCCTAGTTTGGTTCCCAGCACTGGCCGGAGTTATCCCTGACACTGCACCCATAATAGCCCCCTGAACATCAGAGGTTCTAGTCTCCAAACAAAAGCAAAACTGAGAGGCCGGAGCAATAGCACAGCAGTAGGGTGCTTGCCCCGCACACGCTGATCCAGGACGGACCATGGTTCGATCCTCAGGTATCCCACGTGGTCCCCCAAGCTAGGAGTGATTTGTGAGCGCATAGCTAGGAGTAACCCTGGGTGTCACGGGTGTGGCCCAAAACCAAAAAGAGAAAACAAAAGAAAAAAGGCAAAACTGATCTGGGAACAGAAAGTTGAAGGGGACTGGTGCAAGGGCCTCTGGGAAAGGACAGGAAAAGGTCCCTTTGCCCCTGCTAAGTGGACAGTGCATGTAACTCCTTGCCAGCCTCTCCAGTTCCTTGCTAGGTGGGAGGGAGCCAGGAGGCTGGTGCAGCAGAAGTCAGCAGCTCTTCAAGTGATTAACAGGTCCGAGGAAGGCTGAGCAGCAATTTACGAGGGCCACAGCCCAGAGAGATTTATACACCGCGGCCGCCAAGGGCCGGTGTTCCAAGAAGACAGTGTATGCACCACTCCAGTTTGGCTGGCTGGCCACACCGAGTCATTCTCTAATTGATTCATTAGTACTCCAATCAACGACTACTTCAGACACAAAGGGTCCTGCAAACCATGTGGGGAACCGAGCTGATCTCACACAGCCACAGCCCCATGGGGAAAAGCCAGGAAAGAGTCTGAAAACACAAGCTCGTGGCCGCTTCCTTTTGGGTTATAGAGGGTTTTCCTACAGGGACAAGGCTGGGCAGAAGTGTTACACCAAAAGAAAAAAGAGACAGAAAATAGGGCTGGAGAGACAGCTCAACAGGCCAGAGCACATACTGCACAGGGGCGAAGGGGTTCCAGGTTTGAATCCTGGCACTGCAGGTTCCCCTGAGCACTGAGCTTCGAGTAGGTGACCATCCATAATAAGACAAAATGAGGAAAATAGCCCAAATGAAACTTTGCCCCACTGCCAGCACCAAAAGGACAAAGCTAGCCTGGATGACAGAACTATGGGCAGCACCTACTTCCAGTCACTGACCGGTCACTGTCGGTGATGATACTCAATTTCCAGGGTTACCAGAACTGTAAGCACCAGGCACGAAGGGCTGACCTAAAAGCTCAAAACACAGAGGCCCAGTTGCTTCCTGGTCTAAGAACCCAAGTACTGCTTAAGGAGATTACAATAATTCCCATCACCTGTCACTAAAATCAACAGATCTCAAGAATAACACCGTGAGGGACCATGAGCGATAGCACAGCATGTTAAGGTGTCTGCCTGACATGCAACTGATCTGGGCTCAATCCCCAGCAGCCCATAGGGCTCCCCAGAGCACTACCAGGAGGGATCCCTGAACCAGGACTAAGGCTTGAGCATTACCAGATGTGATCCCAAAACTAACAAAACCCAAAAAAACAACCTTCAGGATGAAGAGACAGTACAGAAGGCAAAGGTTCTGGCCTGGCTCATGAGCTGAACCCAAGATCCCTAACACTACATCATCAGAGCCCCACCAAGATGATTCCTGAGCAAGAGTCAAGAGGTCAAGAGTAAGCCCTGGCCCGGAGAGATAGCACAGTGGCGTTTGCCTTGCAAGCAGCCGATCCAGGACCAAAGGTGGTTGGCTCGAATCCTGGTGTCCCATATGGTCCCCCGTGCCTGCCAGGAGCTATTTCTGAGCAGACAGCCAGGAGTAACCCCTGAGCACCACTGAGTGTGGGAAAAATTGATTTTTAATAAGTGCTGAACAGGAGAGATAGTATAACTGATATAGCCCTTTGCCTTGCATGCAGCCAACAAGAGTTTGGTCCCAAGCACCACAGATAGTCTTTCTAAGCCCCACCAAGAGCAATCCTTGAGTAAAAAATTAGGAATACCTGGGCCCGAAGAGATAGCACAGTGGTGTTTGCCTTGCAAGCAGCTGATCCAGGACCTAAGGTGGTTGGTTCGAATCCCGGTGTCCCGTATTCCCCCCCACCCCACCCCCGTGCCTGCCAGGAGTAACCCCTGAGCACCGCCAGGTGTGGCCCAAAAACAAAAACAAAATTAGGAATACCTGACTACTACCGAGTAAGGCTCAAAAACCAAAAATAAATAAATAAATAAAACCATCTTCCTTTGTCCTCCCACATTCCTTTCGTGAATGGGGTATTCCTGTAAGATGAGATTCCCCAAGGGCAGAGAGGAAGTTCTTTCGGATGCAGCAAGACAGGACGAGAAGAAACTTGATGGTCCCCTGAGATCTGGAACCTGCTTGTGGACTGGACCTCCAGGTATGGTCAAGTATGCAAGTGGGGGAAAAGCGAGACGGCCCAAGGGCTAGCTCGAATGCTTTGTCAGAGGGAGGAACGGGTTTGACCTACTGCATTGCACAATCCCCTAAACGTCACAGGTGTGACCCAAAAAAAAAAAAAAATCACGAAGTACACCAATGCACAGAGCCTTCTTGAAGGAGCTGCCTGGCTCAGGATATTCCTTCTCACTCGGCCACCCTTCTACCCCGCCAACCCAGAAGCAGCAGCAATTCCTGGCCATGCACGTGTACACATGAAGACAGGTGAGCATGGATGGTCTCCATGAGCCCATCTGGGTTCCAGGACACGAAAGCAGCCATGGACAGTGCCTGTACTACTTGGCTCATTGGCACATCAAGCCCCCTGCTTTAGGGTATACAAAGGACACCTCAGAGAAAGACCCTAAGCCCACTTCACCTGGAAGGGAGCAGACTCTACTGGGAAGACCAAAGGGGTGCCTTTTCTGAAAACTCTTTTTGTTTGTTTGTTTTTTGTTTTTGGGCCACACCCGGTGACACTCAGGGGTTACTCCTGGCTATACGCTCAGAAGTCACTCCTGGCTTGAGGGACCATATGGGAAACCAGGGGATCGAACCGAGGTTCGTCCTAGGCTAGTGCAGGCAAGGCAGGCACCTTACCTCCAGCGCCACCGCCCGGCCCCCCTGAAAAGACTCTTAAAGGAACCATGGTGCAGATAGGCAAGCTGCACACAGGTGAGAACCCACCTCATCCAACAGTTGTACCATTCAACAAGGGACCTCCCCAGATCAGTAAGACCTGGCCATGAGAGTTCCAACACCCCCCCCCCCAAAGAATCCTGACTCTGAAGGCATCCCAGCTATGGCCATGCACAGCAGGTGACCTCAATCAAAGGGGCAGATCGGAGAGTGGCCCAGGAGCCTGTTCTCAATGTCACACCCCTATGTTCTCTGCTCCTCCAACGGCCCTGCATGCCCTCTGTGGCCCTCAGTTCCCCATCTGGAAGGCCCCACAGGCTGAAGATATAGCTGGTTTATCTAGGATGCCCCCTTAGAAGCCTGGTTCCTTCCATGCAATCAGCCAAAATGGTGAGGTCATCTCCACTCCTGATTTCCGGAGAGGCTAGCAATCCAGGGTTCAGATGCCCCCAAACTCAACCCCCTGGCTTATAGACAAACATATACAAACACTCATGCACAGACACACATGTGCACATACAGCCAGTCTACACCTAGCAGCTTCTCTCATAAGCTGCTCTTCACCCCAGTCAAAATCTCCCCTACAGGAACACAGAGTAGGGTGTCCAAGCAAGCACTTGCCGAGAAGGAACCCAGCTCAGAACAGCATTCCTCGGGGGATGCTTGACCCGTCTCTGACTGCTATGGACACAGCCAAGAACTCTGGACTCCAAAGACCTCGCAGAATCCAACAAAATACTACCCACAAGATATACCAAAAAGATAGAGCTCCAGGGTTACCTTCTCCCCACCCCAGGAAGACCATCAGTGACCCAGAAGTCCTGAGACTTCTTGGCATCTTGTCAATCCTGGCCCAAGATGCTTGTCTACGCCATCCCATCCCATCCCCCCCACCTCCACATGGGCCCAGGGCCATGTGCAGGTGGAGGTGGGAAGAAGAGGAGGAGGAGGAGGAGGAGGAAAGTTCTGACATTGTCCAGATTGAAGGCCAAGGAGCTATTCAAAAAGTCCCTCCATCAATCCCAAAGGAATGGGACCACCAAAATGCTTCAGATCCCAGGGCTATGCCCCTCTATCACCAAGCCCTACTGACCAGCAAGGTGGGATTCTTGGCCTTGCTGCAGACTAAGTTCTGGGTCCCAGAATGAGGCACCCCAACATCCCTCCCCAAAGGTTCAGGTTCCTTCTAGTTCCTCAAACCCATACCATGCAGACCGTCATTTCAGCCACCTAATGCCACATATGCATCACACACTGCACAACAGGAATGGGAGGTTCCACAAACCAAAGAGTGGAGAACCAGTGATACCCCCATGTGACCTGATTACAGGGGCCAGCAGGGGCTGGCCTCTGGCCCTCCAAGTACCCCACCTTTCTCAAAGCACCTCTCCATAGGGTTCACAAATGCCCCAGGAGAGGGAATCCAAAGTCCGTCTCCCCACCCATGAGGCTCCATGATTATTTGATCTCTCCAGACAAGGGAACTCAGGAAAGGATTTTCAGCTGAAAATCACCCAGATTACCCCAAAAATCTACATGGACCATGACACTCAGGAGGGCCAGGCTATCAGAGCATGCTTGGTTTTCTGAGTAATTCCCACCAACAGGAAAAGGGCGGAGCAAGCCACAATGCTCTGGCCAATGTGGGGTGAGACAAGGGGTACAATAAGGTGTGAATGTGGCCTTCTCTGGCCTTCTTGCTGTGGGGACCTCCCCTGTGAGGTGGGACTATGCCATCCCCGTAAGAGTGACTGGGGGAATGAATGTCAGCAGGGACTGCACCAAGTCCCCTCCATGTTGGGCACGAGGCACTGCAGATACTTGAACATAAGCTGCATGGAACCAGGTTTCTAGAAAATTCCACCTGCAGGTGGAAAAAGAGAGCACCCAGTAGGCATTAACACTGGTGCCTCCTGCCCATAAGTTTCAAAGGACTTGAGAGATGGTACAGGAGATAAGTAAATGCACTTGTGTTATGGGTGGCCAGCCCTGGCTGCTCTCCAGAATTGCATGGACAGTGGGCACTGCTGGGCATAACCCACAGTACAGAGCCAGGAGCAGCGAATACACACTGCTGGATTCAGCCCAGCGTTCTTCCTCAAATTAAGAATTCTTCATTTTTTGCTTTTAGGTTTTGAGGCCACACCCAGTGGTGCTCAAAGGTTACTCAAGGCTCTGCACTCAGAAAGCACTCCTGGTAGGCTCGGGACCATATGAGAATCAGGGGATCGAACCTGGGTCAGCGGCTTACAAGACAGACATCTTACCCACTGTGCTTGCTCCCACCCCCAAATAAAAGAGAATTCTGAGCAAATGAGACATTCTTCTACAATCTCTGTAAGACCCATATCCCATTCCCACCCACCCACACACACACACCCAGGGCCTCAGAACACACACGGGATTCTGCTGACACGGAGATGTGTCTAAAAGGCAACCCCGGCACCCATTGGAAGGATCTTGCACACCCTCTTTGTGCAAAGAGGCACAGCCCACACTGGGGCTCCTGGAAACCCACCACGGCTGGCCAGACACCCCCATTAGCGCAGTGCTCACACGTGCCATCAACACTTGTTTTGGAATGTGCCAGTAATTCTAGTGGCAGGAACAGCAAGCTTTAAGCGCAGCCGAGGAACCAGCTGGAGAGGCAGCCTCATGAAATAATGAAATGCCAAACCAGCCCCTACATCTTCTCCCGTCTCTCAGGTCACCTACCAGATTACAAGGCCTGTTGCTACGGCAACCATATCTCACAAGTGCCGGTTGAACTTCCCCATCATTTTTAACCCTTTAACCAGATTTGGGGGGGGGGGTATGCAGAGGAGTCCAAACTGGAGCGCCAGCCCGTCTGGCTCTGGTGCTTTTACAAATTACAGACAGGAATAAAGCAAAGCAGGGGTTGAGAAGTGGGGAGAGGGGCCACAACTCAGCACAGGCGAGGAGTTTGGGAGCCTGCCTTTCCAGTCTCACCCCACACCGCCCAGCTCTGCTCCTTCCAGCAGCCTGAGGCCACACAGCAAACTTTTCCTACACCTGGCAACTCCGTACAAGCACCACACTGGGACCAGGGAGGGCGCTGAGAAGCGACAAAGGCGGGGACGGGCCCCTGGCCTCGCTGCAGACGGTCCGGCCCTTCTGTATAAGCAGAAGGCGGCCGGCAGCCAGGCGGAGGGGACAGATGGCCAGGCAAGCGCCGGTGCCTTCCAGTTGTCTGACAGGGGCCTGCTGCCAAGCGGCCCCCACCCGCCCCGCCCCACCCAGACACCCAGCTGCTGGCTGAAGGGACAGGGACACGCAGCCCCCCTCCTCACGCCCACAGCTCCCCTGCAGAGCCGGCTGGGCAGCCCCCTTTCCCCTGCACCAGGGCACACGGGGCCCCCACTCTGCCTCTTTGTGCTCAGCCACGGGAGTTCACAGGGTCCATAGAGAATAAATCTTTCAAATGACTTTCCTGGCCGCTGGACTTGACAGGAGAGACTTAATGGGATCACGGGTGTGTGTGTGTGTGTGTGTGTGTGTGTGTTTGCGTGCGTGTGTGTGTGTGTGTGTCAGAGAGAGAGAGAGAATGGGTATGGGAGGTGTGTGTATGTGTGTGAGGGTATAAGTCTGCTTAATGAAATCACATGGGGAGTTGTGATGGTGTGTGTACTCAACAAAACCATGTGGGTGTGTCCATGTGATGTTGTGTGGTGTGTAGTGTGGGTGTGCATGCATTTCAAGTCTCATTGTTGGGGGAATGGATGGGGCTCAGGGTGTGGGAGTGAGAGATGACGGGGAGGGCTAATCCCTGCACAGAGGAGGATGAAGAAGAGAAAACCTTGGTAGTGCCCAGGCCACTGGGGAGACACTTGGCTGACAGTGAGGAGTTCCACCGCCCAAGGAAGGCAGCAGGGCCCCCCAAAACACATAGGACACCTAGATTCAATAACCCCTCTGGAGAGAGGGATGAGGCCCACTGACAGCG
>PVKC010028335.1:0-15428 GCA_004027635.1 Crocidura indochinensis
TTTTTTTTTTTTTTTTGGTTTTTGGGTCACACGTGGCACGTGGCAACACTCAGGGGTTACTCCTGGCTCTAAGCTCAGAAATCGCCCCTGGCAGGCTTGGGAGACCATATTTGATGCGGGATTTGAACCACGGTCCTTCTGCATGTAAAGCAAATGCCCTACCTCTATGCTATCTCTCTGCCCCCCAAATCCCTTTCTCTGTTTTTTGGGGGGAGGGGTCATACCCAATGACGCTCAGGGGTCACTCCTAGCTGAAGAAATCTGTTCCCAGGAGAGGTTCACTGATGGAGGAAGGTAGAACGAGATCTTTCCCCTCCAGCTCGGAGAATGCTTCTCCCACCCAGTAACCAGTGGTTCTGAGGTGAAAACGACGGAAAGAAATCCAAAAGACAGCCAAAATTCTGAAGAAAACAGCTCTTTATTCCTTGCTGAGGTGGAAGCCTCAGATGGCCTGGGTATAGACCAGCAAAGGAAAAAGACCCCCGATTTCCACAGATCCTTCCTTTTATTACGTAGAATCCGGTACCACCCAATGGTGGAGATATAATCAGGTACTACCCTAGGGTGGGGGCAGACTGCCAGGTCACACCCTAGGGTAGGGCACAGACACCGATCAGGAGAGGATCAGTAACATACTAATCCCAAGAAATGTTTACATATACTACAATTCTGCCAGGTTACTCCCTAGGGTAGGGTCCAATCACTGATCAGGGTAGGGTCAGAGATTGTTTGTACATAACAATTCCAGATCATGATAGGATTAGAAATGTTTACATATGCAACACTAGCTATGTACTCAGAAATTGCTCCTGGCTTGGGGACCATATGGAACGCCAGGGGGACGAACTGCGGTCCTTCTACCACTTGTGCCACCGCTCCAGCCCCTCAAATCCCTTTTTCTAACAAGTTAACAAAGTTAACAGAGTAAATTCATTTTCAGAGATTCGCCACCCTACTCTAACATGGAGCCAGTTGAGGCACTGGAGAAAAGTGATGCAAACTGACCACATGGCTTGGATCCTAGACTGTCATATACTGAAATAACTTTTTTTTTTTTGTTTTTTTTTGGGGTCACACCCGGCAGTGCTCAGGGGTTACTCCTGGCTCCATGCTCAGAAATCGCTCCTGGCAGGCACGGGGGACCATATGGGGCACCGGGATTCGAACCGATGACCTTTTGCATGAAAGGCAAACGCCTTACCTCTATGCTATCTCCCGGGCCCCTGAAATAACTTTAAGTGATGCGTGTAAGGCTACCAAGACCTGGCCAGCTTCTTTCAAAATGGAAAGAACACCCAATTTACATGGATTCTACAAGAAAAAGAGCTGCAGATCTATGTATATATGGCCTAATGATGGTCCAGTAACAGGTCCCATATATACCCATATCATAAAGGTACATGAGCTTCCAGGCTTCACATATATAAGTGCGTCAGGTACTGGGAAGAAAAAACACTGGCAGCATCTCCTTAGGGACAGAGAGAAAAACAGGCTATAGTGGGCCAGAGCAGTAGAACAGTGGGCAAAGAGTTTGCCTTGCATGCAGTCAACCCCCAGTTTGATCCAGGCCTCCCATATTGTCCCTTGAGCCTGCAAGGGATTATCCCTGAGTGTAGAGTTGGGAGTAATTTCTGAGCAGTTCTGGATGTGGCCCCCAAACCAATGAAAAGATAAAAAAAAAAAGGCATTAGAGCCAGAGGAACAGTACAGTTTGTCCTGCATGTGTTCAACCTCAGTTTGATCCCCAGCACATGTATTGGTCCCTCAAGATCACCAGAACCAATCCTTGAGCAGAGCAAAGAGTAGGCATGAATACTGCAGTGTGGTCTAAAAAAGACAAACAAACAAACAAAAAAAACAGCAACAAAATAAAGATTAATGCTGTTCAAAGTTCTCTCATGCTCCACAACTTCTAGAGATGAAATAAATCAGCATCTTACCTATAAAAAACTGTCTTTTCTGCCAATCCATATAATCCAAATCTCTCCACCTTTTCAACAACTGTTTTATTACTGGAATCTCCAAAATACCGATTCATTTCAGCATTAAGATTTGCATAAAGATCCACATGTTTATCGATTATACGACCAAGGAATTTTGTTGCATTCACAATATAAAGGGGAATTATCTGAAATATACGCATTAAGCATCAATATAAATCAATATAAATCCAGAGGTATCTGCAGAGATCAATACCTAAGAGCCCAAATCACAAGCAAGAATTTAGAAATAAGCTAGAAAACTGGCCCCAAAGTTAAAATTAAAACCTTACCATCATAGAAAGTTCTATCTTAAATCTACAGAAAGATTACTGGAAGTAGATATTATTTATCTTGAAATTTCATTACTAGGGAATAAACATTCCCTGGTTTATTTAAAAAAATCACTTTATAACAATCCTTAAAATAGATCCATCTCTGTCTCCTAAGAACTTTCAGATCTTGGATCATGCAACAACCAGTGTTTCATGAGGAGCTCAGTGTGCAAGACATGGGGGTGACAGAGAAGCCAAGTCCAATGAGGCTCAGCAACAGAAAGGGGACAAGAATGCAGAGGCAGGGTGAGGGCAGCAGGGAGTAGGGATGCGAGCTGTGTGTTTTTTGGGGTGGGGGGAATGTGCTCACATGCAATCAGTGTGACCGAGGCATATTATTATTATCTTTCTAGTGTTGGCACCACCAAAAGCTCCTTTCTGGTGGTAGATTTCTGAAAGATTGCCTTTCTGCAGTTCAGGAGGAAGCTAGTTTTATATTAATTTCATGGGCTCTTTCTCCCATTTTTATGATGATCTATAACTAGACTGATCAGAACCAGTTCTTTCGAATTTGCTCCCTGGACAAGTTTAATTTGAATTAAATGCTATAGATGGATAAGCCTGGTTATTTGAAACAAAAGGGTAGGAACATTAAACAAACATTACAGCCCTCACTACTAAGATTGTGACTTTGCTGCCAAGTGTACACTCTTCCCTTCAAAAATAAGGCTAACCGGTAAATCTTTTGTTTTGGTAAAGCTTTTTTTTTTTTTTTGTTATTGCTTGTTTTCATTAAAAAGTACTGAAATACTGATTAAGTTTTTTATGAGCCACAACATTGGTGCTCAGGGATCACTCCTGGCAGGGCTCTGGGGACCATAAATATATGTAGCGCTGGGTATTGAAGTGAGACTATGTGCAAGGCAAGAGACCTACCGACTATAGTTTTTTGTTTTTTGTTTTTTTTTTGGATTTGGGGCCACAACCTGTTGACGCTCAGGGGTTACTCCTGGTTGTATGCTCAGAAATTGCCCCTGGCTTGGGGGGTCATATGGGACGCTGGGGGATCGAACTGCGGTCCGTCCTAGGTTAGTATGTGCAAGGCAAAAGCCCTACTGCCTGTGCCACTGCTCTGGCCCCTGAAGTATTGGTTTCCTAAAAAATAATTTATTTAAATACCATGGTGACAAAATTGTTCATGATTGAGCTTTTGTCATACAATACCCTTCATCAGGTCACATTTCCTGCCACCAATGTCCCCAGTTTCCTTCTCGAGAAGGGACCAAAGAGATAGGACAGTGTTAGGGCTCTTGTCTGACAGTCAACCTAGGTTTAATCCTGAACATTCCATTTAGGCCCCTGAACACTGATAGAAACACTCAGGAATAATTCCTGAGTTCAGAGCCAGGAGTAATCCCTGAGCACAGATGGGAATAAACCCCCCCCAAATGGCGGGAAAGGGACCACTACAGAATGATAGCATTCATTTATATGATATAAAGAAGCATAGTAAGGGGATAAGAAAAGCTCAGAGGAAAAGAAACTGAGAGTTGGCCCACAGTTGGTAGGTGTACTGTTAAGAGTAACAGTTTATAAATCACAAAGCCTCAATAAAAACTGGGGGGAAATTAAAGTGAGCAACAGCAAAGCACTAAGGCCCATATATAACAAAAAAAAATAATTAAAATAAAAATATAAGGAGCAGAACAACAGATCTTTAGTCAGTAAAAGTCACTAGAAAAAATATTTTTAATTAATATCTTTAAACACCTTGATTACAAATATGATTGTAGTTGGGTTTCAGTCATGTAAAGAACACACCCCCTTCACCAGTACAATATTCCTATCACCAATATCCCAAATCTCCTTCCTCCCCACCCCACCTCTGCCTATACTTTAGACAGACTTTCAACTTCCCTCATTCAGATTGTTATGATAGTTCTCATTGTAGTTATTTCTCTAACTGCACACATCACTCTTTGTGGTGAGCTTCATGTAGTGAACTGGACTTTCCAGCCCTCCTGTCTTTTTCTCTTGAGAATTATTGCAAGAATGTCTTTTATTTTTCTTAAGACCTATAGATGAGTGAGACTATTCTGTGCTTATCTCTCTCCCTCTGACTTATTTCACTCAGCATAATAGATTCCATGTACATCCATGTAAAGGAAATTTCATGACTTCATCTCTCCTGATGGCTGCATAATATTCCATTGTGTATATGTACCAGTTTCTTTCTGTTTTTTGGGGGGGAGCGGGGGGCACACCGGCAGTGCTCAGGGGTTACTCCTGGCTGTCTGCTCAGAAATAGCTCCTGGCAGGCACGAGGGACCATATGGGACACCGGGATTTCGAACCAGCCACCTTTGGTCCTGGATCGGCTGCTTGTAAGGCAAACGCCGCTGTGCTATCTCTCCGGGCCCAAGTACCAGTTTCTTTAGCCATTCATCTGTTGAAGGACATCTTGGTTGTTTCCAGAGTCTGGCTATTGTAAATAGTGCTGCAATAGAATATAGGTGTGAGGAAGGGACTTTGTATTGTATTTTTGTGTTCCTAGTATATATCCCTAGGAGTGGTATAGCTGGATCACATGGGAGCTCAATTTCCAGCTTTTGGAGGAATCTCCATATCGCTTTCCATAAAGATTGGACTAGACAGCATCCCCACCTTTCTCTCCACATCCCTGCCAGCACTGTTTGTTCTTGTTCTTTGTGATGTATGCCAATCTGTGGCATGAAATGGTACCTCATGGTTGTTTTGATTTGCATTTTCCTGATGATTAGTGGAGTATTTTTTCATGTGCCTTTTGATCATTTGTATTTCTTCTTTGACAAAGTGTCTGTTCAATTCATCTCCCCATTTTTTGATGGGATTAGATTTTTTTTTTGAAAAGTTCTGTCAGTGCCTTGAATATTTTGGATATTAGCTCCTTATCTAATGGGTATTGGATGAATAGTTTCTCCCACTCAGTGGGTGGCTCTTGTATCCTAACTATTTCCTTTGAAGTGCAGAAGCTTCTCAGCTTAATATACGTATCCCCATCTGTTTATCTGTGCTTCCACTTGTTTGGAAAGTGCTGTTTTCACCTTAAAGATGCCTTTAGTCTCAATGCCATGTAGTGTTTTACCTACATGTTGTTCTATATACCTTATAAGAAAATATATTTATGAACTAAATGAAAACTTTTGGAGCAGGAAGACAGCTTTGCATGTGTCCATGCACCACGTGGTCTCAGCATTATCAGGTCCTGTAGTGGAGGCCCCACAGCAGCACTAGGGCCAGAGCAGCCGATCAGCTGGTGAGGGCTGCCAGGAGAGGTCCTGGGCCTCCTGAGGAGTACTTGTAGAGTCAAAATAAACAAAACTTAAATAATTACACCTGTGAAAATAAACTGTGGGGCTGGAGTGGGTACAGTGAGTATGGCTAATCCAGGTGTGATCCCTGGTACCCCATATTGTTCCAAGCCCACCAGGAGCTATCCCTGAGTGCAGAGTCAAAAATAAACTGAGTACTGCTAACTATGACCACAAAAAATAAATTTAAGGGGCTGGGGTGATAGCACAGTGGCAAGGACAATTTGCCTTGCATGTGGATGATCCCAGCATCCCATATGGTCCTCTACATATGAAGCCTGCCACAGGAGTAATTTCTGAGTCACTCCTGAACACTGTTGAGTGTGAACCAACAACCAAAATAAATAAGTAAAGTAAATGTAATACACCCCAAACAACAAAAAATTAAAAACAATCTACTTTTTGCTAAGATAAATGATCAAAAATATGAGAACAACATAAATCAAAATTAGAAAAATTCAAACATAAGGTGATATTTACTCAGAAGATCATATGGAATTAAGAAAAAAAGAATTCATCAATTAGAAACAAAGTATGTCACCACAGGTGTGTGTGTGTGGGCTAACTCACAGACTGCAAAAGGCCTGAAAAAAGCCTTGGAGGTGACCCAGGGTCCTGCGAAGAGAAGATCATTTGGGATGATGGGGCCAATTGTCCCTCATGAAACAAGTGAGGCAGAAGAGTCCCTGGGCACCCCCAGACTAGGCCCTGAGTACAGCTGGCTGTGACCCAAAAAGCAAAAAAAAAAAAAAAAAAACCAAACAAAAAAACCCAGAAAAAACAAAACCCAATAAACAAATAAAGGCAGTAAAAGAGGAAAGGTGGGTGGAAATTGTTGTGGAGGGGTAGGGTGGGGTAGGGGAGACAGAGTCCCAAAGATTATCCAGCTGAGTTTCCAGGGAGCAAGGCACTGCCAGCCAACTGGCTTTCAAAACTAAGAGAGAGTAACAGAGTAAACCTGTGCAGTTTTAAGTCATGCAGTTGTCTTTATTTTTTCTCTCTCCTCTTCTCTCCTCTCCCTTCTCTCCTCTCTTCTCTTTTTTCTCTCTCTCCCTTTCCCTCTCTCTCTCTTCTCCCCCCTCACTTTCCCTCTGTGCCCCCAACAGCAGATCAGATCCAATAGCTCAGACCCAGCATTGGAGAAGGAGTATAGGCCTTGGAGGAAGGTAAGGTGGTAAGAGACCAGGTAACAAGGAAGGGAGAATGGAATCAGAAGAATTCAAAACACAGCTCCTCAGCCATTTGCAGCACAAAGAGTTCCCATAAGTAAATAATTATGAATAATTCTGAAAAGATTTATTTAATTCTTACATTTCTTGATTTCTCAGTTTGATCTTGATTTTTTTTATATGCTGGAGCTTTATAATTAGGCGCCTTTCAAAAATCCATGACTTATGTCTACTGTCAGATTATATGACCACTGGAAGTCATTAATGTATTCTAGTAAGATTCTATTGTTTAAGAATATGAAACACACTCATTAAAATAACCATTAATCATTCAACTAAAGGACCCTTGACAGAACTTACTTTAATGTATCCAAATTTTGGAAGAGCTTGGTTTGAGGTTTTCTTTGGCATGTCTATTTCTGGGTTAATATGGTGTCGATCAGGACAGGTTCTTTTGTTTCTGAAAAAAGGTAATGAGACTTTTTACAGCAAACTAAAACAATGCAATTATATATTTTTTAAAATGAACTTTTCTGGCATTGCTAGAGATTAAACTCAGGTTCTCACACATGCAAGGTATGCACTCTACCGCTAACCTATATCCCTGACTCCAAACAATAATTTTTTCAAATGAATTGCAAGTATTATTCAGGAAAAGGAATATGTAATTAAAACTAGAGCAAGCACTAAACTAAGCACGTTAAAATGAATTAAAATGTCCAGCTGATACTAAGAATATGTAAATAGGGGCCGGAGAGATAGCACAGCAGTAAGGCATTTGCCTTGCATGCAGAAGGACAGTGGTTCGAATCACGGCATCCCCATATGGTCCTCTGAGCCTGCCAGGGGGTGATTTCTGAATATAGAGTCAGGAGTAGCCCCTGAGCGCTGCTGGGTATGAACCAAAAACCAAAAACAAAAAAAAAAAAAAAAAACCCAATATGTAAATAAGTAGAAAGTATAAAAATATACTAACGAAATTATATTTTGTATAATTTAATGCTAATTAAATGTAAATCATTAATTTATTCTCACTCTAGGCATTCTTCAATGTAATATATATATTATATATATATATATATAAATTTTTTTTTTTTTGGCTTTTGGGTCACACTGGCAGCGCTCAGGGCTCAGGGTTACTCCTGGCTCTATGCTCAGAAATCGCTCCTGGCAGGCTCAGGGGACCATATGGGATGCCAGGATTTGAACTAATGACCTTCTGCATGAAAGGCAAACGCCTTACCTCCATGCTATCTCTCCGGCCCCTTCAATGCAATATTAAGTGACCAGAATCTATACAGTCTAAATCAGAAGCAAATCAATGGAGCCCACTAGTCCAATTAACCCCAAACCCAGAACCCAGGTATTTCTTTACCCAAACCAATAATAAGCTGCAGCTTTTATGTAAATATTTTATAGAAGTTAACATTCTTTAGCATCATCTATATTCTATAGCATTACAGATATTAAGTCTAACAACCTAGTTAGTATATCAAACTTTTGTTATTGCTGTTTTTGGGACACGCATGGCAGAAATCAGGAGTTACTCCTGGCTCTGCATTCAGAAACTGCTACTGGCAGGCTCGGAGGACCATTCAGTCCCATGTTGGCCATGTTCTAGGTAAATGCCCTACCCACTGTACTCTTGCTCCAGCCCCTTTAATGTAACATTAACCCCTTAACATTAACATTGACTTTAATGTAACATCAACCCCTTTCATGCTGTCTCAGTATTAGACACCTACTATCCCATTCCAGCATCCATTTCTCAATGATTGGCATTTGTCTAATTAATGCCAATACCTGCTGAAGACTGATAAAGATATCAGAGTCCCCAAATTGCTTTGTTAGATGAATGCAATTGCTATAAAGGTTCCAGGAGGTATTGTATTTTTTGAAGAAATTCACAACTTTGTGCTAATAGATGTAAGAATATACACATGACTTAAGTCTTTGTCTTTTTTTGATTTATTTAAGCACCATGGTTACAAACATGTTCACAACTGGGTTTCAGCCATAAAATGCACACCCCCCTTCACCAGCACAACTTTCCCACCACCACTGTCTCCCCATTTCTTATCTCCCTCAAACCCCTGCCTGTCTTTAAGATAGGCATTGTATTTCTCTATCATTGTTATGGTAGCTGTTAAGTGTAGTAGTTTCTTCTCTATCTGCACTTACCACTCTTTGTGATAATCTTGTGATCATGGGCTGGTCCTTCCAGCTCTCATCTCTATCGTCTCTGGGTGCTATTATTATACTGTCTTTTATTTTTCTTAAATCCCACAGATAAGACTGTTCTGTGCTTATCTCTCTCCCTCCGACTTGTTTCACTCAACATAAAAGTCTCTAAATCCATCCATACATAAGCAAATTTCATGACTTCATTTCTTCTAACAGCTGCATAGTTTTCCATTGTGTAGATGTTCCACAGTTTCTTTAGCCACTCATCTGTTGTTGGTCATTCTGGCCAACACTATTATAAATAGTGCTGATATGAACATAGGAATGCAGAGAGCATTCTTGAATTATGGTTTTTTTTTTTTTGTGTGGTCCTAGGGAAGTGATCACGGCTAAACTTTTTAAGCCCGTGTGCCCAAACTGCTACACAAAACAAAAGAATGCCTGGTCCTCTCAAGCACCAGTTCGGCCCTGTTGCCAGGTGAGCTGGAAAGCAGATACCGGCACACTTGCCTCCCGCCTCGCCGCATATCTTAATTACAGACCCCGTCCCATGTGCCAGCTGCAAGGCCTTCATGTGCCATCACTGGCACACGTGCCATCCGTTTGCCATTAAGGTCCTATATATCCCTAGGGATGCTATTGCTGAATCATATGAGCGTTCAATGGCCATTTTTTTAAGGAATTTTCATACAGTTTGCCAAAAAGCACTGACTAGACAGCATTCTCACCAGCAGTATACATGACTGAAAGAGCCAAGCAGAGACCAAAGCAATAGCACAACAGTAGGGTGTTTGGTTTGCACACAGCCAATCCGGGACAGATGGTGGTTTGAATCCCAGTGTCCCATATGGTCCCCCAAGCCAGGAGTTATTTCTGAGCACAGAGCCACTATAACCCCTGAGCATCACTGGCATGGTCCAACCCCCACCCCAAAAAAGGAGCCAAGACAACTTGAAAACAAGAGCAAAGTTGAGGAAGCACAAAGCCAGGAGAAGCCCAAGCACTGAAAGGTATAACCCAACTCCTCACCCCACCAGAGGGGCAAAAGACCTGAATAGGCATGCCATCAAAAACAACAACAACAACTACAAACCAATTCAGGGCTGGAGTGGTGGTGCAAGTGGTAGGGCATTGCCTTGCACAAGCTGACCTCGGATGGATTATGGTTCGATTTCCCCGCATCTCATATGGTCCCCCAAGTCAGGAGCGATTTCTGAGCGCATAGTCAGCAATAACCTGAGCATCACCAGGTGTGGCCCAAAGAGCAAAAAAAAAAAAAAAACCCACACTCAATAGCAGTATTAGAAAAATAAAACCCACATGGGTTACCATTAATACTCAGGAATACTTAACTCAATAGATTTATAACAATTTGAACTCAACCAGTACTGCTGGATCCATTAATGATCAATCTCTTTGGAACATGTCTACCCCATCACCCAGCAATTCCATCCCAAAGTATATGCAAGAGAAAGAGAAAGAGGTGTATGTTTTCACAAAAAGTCAAGAACAAAAACCTTCACAACAGTTTCATATGTAAGAGCCCCAAACTGGAAACAACCCACAGTCTGATCAAAGAAGAATGGTCACTGTGTGACTGGCTAAGGCACAAGGCAAAGTAGGCAGGATCTGAGGAGATTTTAAGGGTGCTGCTAAAGAGCTGGGTTGTGATTTACATGGACACATGCAGTATAATCATCCACTGAACTGCAAATGTCTCGTATATGAATGAATGCTTTATCTTAACTCCAAAAATGACAGGCCATAGTGATAGAACTATGGATAGAGCACTACTTGACTTGTGTGTGGCTGACCAAGATTTGATCCCTGATATTCTACATGGTCCCCTGAGCATGGAGTGATTTTTGAGTGCAGAGCCAGGAACTTCACTGGTGTGACAACCCCCTCCCCCCACCTCTCCCCTACCAAAAAAAAAAAATGGCAGGCTTACTTGCAAAAACCAAAAGACTTAAGAGATGGACAAAGAGGCCTCTTTGCTTTCCTATCTTCTTCGGCTACCAGGAGTCCTTTAGTGAATTCAAAGAGTTCAGATGGAATCTTGGCATCTGCTCTCTCCAGGTAGTGTAGAACACCAACTGCATAAGATGCATTTTTCTCCGTAAGCAGCAAGACAGATTTGGTTTTCCTGTCCCCTTGTTCTGCAGGAAATCCCTGAGGTTGGGGTGGGGGGAGAATAAAAGTTGTGGATTGCCCAGAGCAATCCACACACTCTGAATGAATGTTATTACATGAGACACACCAACAGAAGACAGAAAGATAAAATGTTGATCGAACCTGTTCAGTTAAACTCTGAAAATGATCAGACATGCAATATAGGCGTCCACCAAATATTTTTGGCGAGGAAGGAAAGTTGAAGTGAATCACACAAGTAGCATCAGTGATGGCCAAGAGAGGAATGCAGTTATCTGTTAAGGCTGGAAAAAGGAGCAGGACAATTACAAATGACCTTGAAATTCCACCAAACTCACCTTCTAGGTAGGTAATTCCAACAACCAGACTACAACACATTTCTTCTTTATTGCATTTAGCTTCTAGAGATACTTATTCAGTTCCTACCCCCCAAATATGTCACAGCCCAGTAACCACAATTAGGGGCACTGGCATCTGCCTTGGCAAACCTAAGGGACAAACACAGTGACTGGGAAGTTCACAGCCCTCATTAATTCCCAGTGATGTGGGGCTCAGAAACCATGGATCTGCTATGGCAAGAGTCCTCTTCATTGTTGTGCTTTTCTACATCTAAGGCACAATCTAAACACTTACCCAATACAATGTGAGAGCCAGAATTTAGTTTCTTTTTCCACTGTTCTAAAACACTCTTTAAGTTATAAATCAACCCCGCATGCATCTTCAGGCAAAATATTGAATTGCATTCTATGACCTAAAGAGGAATCCAAAGAGATCAGCTCATAGTTAGTGAAGCCCGTGTTCCCATCAATCATTACTGCTGTAAACCTCACTGTGAAGTATTATCATAATGATCCACTCATTCTGGAGAATGAGCAAAATAAATGCTTGAAATTCTATAGCTTATGTCTAAAAATTTGACCAAATAAAATTGGGGAGGGGGGTTGGGGCCAAACCTGGCAGAGCTCAGGGGTCACTCCTAGCTCTACTCTCAGAAGTTGGCAGGTTTGGAGGATCATATGGGATGTCAGGGATCAAACTCAGATCCAGGTCATCAGCATGCAGGGCAAATACCCCACCACTGTGCTATCACTCTGGCCCTTAAGTGAAATATTCTAATTAAACATTTATTTGGGGGGGGGGTTAGAGTGATAGTATAGTGGGCAGGGCATTTGTCTTGCATGTTGCAGACCCAGTTTCCATCTCTAGCATCCCATATGGTCCCCCAAGCTTGCCAGGAATAACTTTTGAACACTGCTAGGTGTAGCCCCAAAACAAAAACAAAAACGAATTATTCTCCCAAGGCTGCACTGATAGGACAGCAGGTGCTTGCCCTGCACACAGCTGACAGTTCAATCTCCATCATCTGAGAACCGCCAAGAGTGATCCTTGAGCTTAGAACCAGGAGGTACGCTTTGAGCATCGCAGGTATATTGTCTCCCCACCAAATTATTTTCCCTTCTTTAAAAAGTGATCTACAGAGTCTGGAAAGATAGTACAGCAGGTAAGGCTTGTGTGTTTGCCTTGCATGTGGCTGACCAGGGTTCAATCCCCAGACCTATATGGTCTACCAAGCATTGCCAGGAGTAATTCCTGAGTGTAGATCCAGAAATAACCCCTGAACATCATGGGTGTGGCAAAAAAAACAAAACAGAAAAAAACTATCTACACTGTGAAGAACTTTTTAAAAACTTCCTCAAGGGGGCCAGAGATAGCACAGAGGTAGGGCATTTGCCTTGAAAGCGGTCGACCCGAGACAGACCTGGATTCAAATCCCAGCATCCCATATGGTCCCCTGAACCTGCCAGGAGTGATTTCTGAACTTAGAATCAGCAGTAACCCCTGACACTGCTGTCAGGTATGGTCCCAAAACAAACAAACCAAAAACTCCCTCAAGACGAAAGATTTGATTTCAGTCAATCACAAGTTCATTTGGAGTCATTTTGGGTCTGACTGGAATTCTCATGAAACTATTTCTTCAATCTCACAAGCCCTGCAGTAGTAAATGGTAAAAAGTATACCTCCATTTATTTATCTTTAAAAAATAAAATTTCAACCTGTCAAAAATGATAAACAGAGGTCTGGAGAGACAGTCAGCTGGTAGGGTGCTTATTTGCCTTGCACACAGCTAGTTTAAGTTGATTCCTGGCATACCATATTGTCCTCTGTGCCCTACCAGGAGTGATTCTTTTTTTAAATAATAATACCTTTATTTACCAGGAGTGATTCTTTTGTTTTGTTTTGTTTGTTTTTGGGTCACACCTAGCAGCGCTCAGGGGTTATTCCTGGCTCTATGCTCAGAAATCGCTCCTGGCAGCTCGGGGGACCATATGGGATGCCGGGATTCGAACCACCTACTTTCTGCATGCAAGGCAAATGCCTTACCTCCACGCTATCTCTCCCGCCCCAAGAGTGATTCTTAAGCAAAGTCAGGACTAAGACCTGAGCACCCAAAGAAGAACCCCCAAAGCCAATAAAATCAAATAAAAATGGTCTATTCATACATTGTATATACACTCATTTATCAACACATATAAATACATGCACACACAATCAACAGCACTATTTCCAATAGAGTCCTCCCTGTCACAGCTCCTAGATCTCATTTCCACTGAATGTTAGATAGCATATTACACTTTATATTTTATTTAGTGCTTGTCCTTGTTTTCCAGAACTATTTCTCTAAGTGGGCGACACAGCCATGGGGCTGCTGGAATGATCCGGTGAGAGGGCTGGGGTACAACAGCAGCAGATTTCCAGGGGAAGTACAGAGTAATTTTTTTTTCTGAAAAGGACCAGGAGACTACAAAAGTTTAGAAACTTCAGGTCTATATTTTAAGATTTATAAGAAATTAATCTTTGCCCAGATCATTGACTCTTTTAGCTAAATGATGCTCTAATCTAGCTATCATTTTATTTTCTAAAATAAAAGGTCTAGGGGACATTGGGTTTTCTTCATGTTTGGGATCCTTTGACTATTCTGTCACTACAGAATTTGAAACACTGTAACATGCTCAGCTTCTGCGGAAACTGGAGGGCTGAGTGGGGGGAGTTCCTCCAGTCCCTCTGCTCCAGTCAGTGCCGGGCAGTAGAACTCACCTCACTTTCTGACTGATGTGAAAAGTGGACAGCTTTACTACCACTCAGAACTGTCCTTGTCTTCATACTGGAGACAGCTCAATGTATGGTAAAACATTACCACACCACCAGCTATCCTAGAACCATCCAAATCCCCTTCACCTTCAGGGGCCCTGGGGCCCTATTCTCTCTCCTCCCACACTTCCCATGTACAGTCGCTCTGCTTCACAGCAAAAGACAGTTTCGAGTAGAAGGGCTCACCTTAGACACCATTTCTGTCTCCTCTTCAGAACAGGTGAAGATCAAGGTCTTTTGTGCTTGACTGGGGATAAAATCAAAAGTCTGGAGCAATGTAGAAGTCTTTTCACTTTCTAGGCAAAGATGCACTATCTGACAATGAAATGCAAAAAAAAAAAGTTGTTTTTTTTTAATATTCAAGATACTCTGTAACTGTTCATAGATAGTTACAATTGAAACAGAAAGGATATTTAGGAAATACATTTAACTTTAAATGCATGTTCGCTGACTGGTGCTAAAAATTAAAACTGTGATTTGCTAACATGAAGTCATGAAATAAAGGCGACTTGTATGTGTTCAACAAGGACACCACCCTCTCCCAAACACCACCTGCTGGACGCTGCCATAAAGAGCTGCCTCCTTCAAGGCTGTAATGACAACATAGGGGTCACTCATGAACTCCTTGGTTAAATGTTCTATGTGTTTGTTCCAGTGAACTCCCACAGCGACAATCTGACGTGGGGCAGACTCTCTTTCTTCAGTGTATTTTTTAAAATTATCTAGTATAGCAAGCATCTAAAAAACAACAACAACAACAACAACAACAATCAGGTATATCATTATTTCGTTCTTATTTCAAAGTAAGTAAGATTTAGTCGACAGAACTAATAAGCACATATTATGTTCTTAGAGTGAGACAAAGGCTTCAAAACAGAAAAGGGGAAAAAACCCCAAAGAACCAAAGGTTAAATACAAACCAAATGCAAATACAAACAGCATCTGGGAGGAAATTTAGGTGACAAAGGATTAGCCTAATTGAGTACAAAGTTCTGTGGCCTAATAAGAAACATGACCTCTGGGGCCCGGGAGATAGCATGGAGGTAAGGCGTTTGCCTTTCATGCAAAAGGTCATCGGTTCGAATCCCGGTGCCCCATATGGTCCCCCGTGCCTGCCAGGAGCAATTTCTGAGCATGAAGCCAGGAGTAACCCCTGAGCACTGCCGGGTG